>OY735277.1:9023284-9100199 GCA_963457715.1 Argyresthia albistria | reverse complement strand
CGCCGGCGCCGCTCGCCGTGACGTCACACGCGCTGAAGGGCTTGCGTGTGAGGGCGGTCACGGCCGGCGGACAACACACCGCGCTTGTCGCTGTGAGTACTCGTTTTACGTGAATCTGCGTAAGCATTGGTTAATGTATTTTGGTGATATGCCCGCTGTGATAATCATCGAATTTTCGCCCCCAATCAACGTTATTTCCTTCTGTGCTCGAGCCCTGTTCTTCTAATTGGGACTAATAACTTTATGGCTTTTTTGAAAAATATTTTCACTGTTTCAAAGAAAAAGAATGCTGTTTTCTGACTCAATTTTGGTCTAAAACCTATTTCGCCTCGCCAACACATATTCACCCTTATCGTAATATCGCCCCCTAACGATATATCACTTCCTAACACGAGTGTCCGCCCTCAGGAGGACCCGAATGCCCCGCCGCCCCCTGCCCCCGTCCCCGCCGCCGCCCCCGCCCCCGCGCACACCGTTGCCCCCGCCCCCGCCCGCGCCCCCGTCCCCGCCGCTGGCGGCAGCAGCTCTACTGGCAGACAGAGCAAGAGGCAGAAGAAGACTGAAGAAGTGGAAGTGTCTTCTACAGCCAGTGTCAGCGTCAGTGAAGATTCACTACAGGTAATAAATTCATTACAATAGGCTTTCCAAAGGTGTAAGTGACGGAAATGTATAAAATAATTATCGCCCCCGAAAAAAAAATCGCCCCTGCTTTAATTACACCATAACAGCCTGCCGACTTAAAGTTTCACAGGTCAAGCAGTCTCTTTTATATCCATACAAACTTCCCCCCCTCCCCCTCTTTCACCTGCATCAAAAATAGGTTGCTTCCCTTCTTAAACCCATTCTTTGGACCTACAGACCAAACCTGCCAAAGTAAATGCTGTCTATTGCGTTTCGTGTAAGATTGCCAGTATTGCCACTAACTGTCCTTGTTTTTATTTACTTTTTCTCTTTTTTTCCTTTTTTGTATCACCCAACACCCCGCTTCCGTTGTCAACCCTACAGAGTCGCGGCAAGGGCAAGCGCCCGGCCAAGATGACGTCATCGAGTAGCGTCGGTAAAAAGGCAAAACGCTAACAATAGGTGCACGAAGCACCGACTGTATCTGTTGTGTAGTTAGTCACTGAATGCACCGACTGCCCCCTTACACGTTTACATAATAGGTCGGGTAAAAAGATTCTTCTTATTTTGTATGAAGACCGTAACAGGGCGAACAAAAACGTGCATAATCCCGATTGAAAACGTTGAAACCAACTTTGTGACTGTTAAGGTGCGAACGCACTAGGCGGAACTGCACTGCAGCGGAACTGCGCGACACGGCGCGTCATTTTTTGGTAAACCGCACTTGAACTGCAGCGACGCGACAGTTTCACCCGCTATTTGAACAAAGAACGAAAGAGATAGAAAGAATAGAGAGGGGCGGGGGCGTGAGGTAGCGTCAGTTTTGCCTAGTTGCCCAACTTTGCCGCGCAGTTCCGCTGCAGTGCAGTTCCGTTGCCGCGTAGTGCGGTTTGCTCCATATGTTTGCCTTGAAAGAATATTTTGTCGCGTCGTGTCGCTCAGTTCCGCTGCGGTGCAGTTCCGCCTAGTGCGGTCTTACCTTTACTGTATTGAGACTGTATTAGGTTCATAAACATCACATTTTTTTTTTCAGGATCATAGTTCCATTTCTTCCTTTTTAACCGACTTCCCAAAGGAGGTGGTTTACAATTCGTCGGGATGGTTTTTTTATGTATGTGCCCCGGTTAGGTTGCGCCTAGACGGATGGACCGTTTTTTTTTTTAAATTGCTTACCTTCCTATTGGTACCTTGGACCACCAGGTCAGGATCTGATGATGGGATCCTCAAGAAACCAAAGGAACTCTTCAAATATTATAGGCTGACCTATAGTGATTTTTATAGTGATTGGGGTTACAGTTTCTATAAAATTAAAAAGCACTTGTCATTGGTTACCAACCAAATAGGGTTTCTGGAAGTTGTTTGTTTACTTTTTGTTTCAATTATTTATCTACAACTTTAAAATGTATTAAATTTCTTCATTAGATTCACTCATTTTGACAAAGAAAAATAAATGAAAAGTTGTCGGAAACAACATTTAATATATTTATTCCTTATTTCAAATATAACCTTTTAATGACATCAAAACCAGCCAGATACAAATAATACAGCCAAAAATATTTAGTTACAAACATACACATATAAAATACGAACAGACCTTTTTACCCGACCTATTACGAACACGATAGCACCCGGCGCGTTTGATTTGGCACGTTGGGTCTCGTATCTCTTTCTCTCTCGCCAAATGGAACGCTGGGTACCGTACATTGCTTCTCCGTCTTCGTAGTTATGTTTGCCTCTTGAGTGACAGTCAAACAAAGACAAACATTGAGTGGGCAGTTGTGCATCCAGGTTAGAGGTTGGTCTAGGGATGTGGTGGTGGGTTTGCAGAGATGATTCGATATTTTGAGTAGACTATTATAACTTTGAAGGTACTAGGTACTGTAAAAGGTGATTTATAGTAGAGTATAATGTTGTAATGTAATGAAGTATGTATTTATTGGTGATTTCAAGTATCCTAATCGTCAAAAACGTTCAGAACCTTTAGAATTGTATAAATGTAAACCTTAATATTAATATGCAACAAAAGAGCATGACATCTTTGGTATACCCAACTGTCCGCCATATTGAAAAATTTACATCTTTCATAATCGCCATGTTGAAAAATCAAGATACATATTTCAAAATCGCCTTATTGAAAAATCAAGATTTTTAAAATGGCGGATCTCGGGTATAGCAGGTTCCATATAAAATGTTTTCTTATGCCATATTTTGGTATTTGTTTGTGATCGTCCAAATTGTTTTAGCTGTATTATTTTGTGTCGTCCTTTATCTAGTGCTAATTACTGGTATTACGGTAACTTCGAATAACCAACATGACGGTTTTAATAGAGGTTTTTTAACGTTTGTTTACAGAAAAAGGAAGAAACGGTTACAGTAAACGGAAAAGACAAGAAGGACGAGACACCAATGGAGGTAGATGAAACTGGTACGTACAAGCTTCACATCATGCCTGATCCTGATCCATGCTTGCCGGGGTGACAGCGGCACAGATTAGTCAATATCAACTATAGTTTTTTAGGGTTCCATACCCAAAGGGTGCCAAGGCTATTACAGGCTGTATCTCATGAACCATGGTAGCTAGACAGTTGAAATTTTCACAGATCATGTGTTTCTGTTGCCGCTATAACAACAAATACTAAAAAACAAAATAAATTTAATATTAAGGAGGCTCCCATACAACTAACGTTTTTTTTATAGATACTGGTACGGAACCCTTCGTGCGCGAGTCCGACTCGCACTTGGCCGGTTATTTTTTACACTTACCAAATCGCCCCCAAGTGTGTTAACCTATCTGCGTAGATATTATGAAGTGGTAATTTCCATTAATAAAAGAAAAACCGATTGATTTTTTGATAAAACATTATTTCCTTCCCACAGACAACAAGACAACAGACGTCGCACCAGAAACCCAAACGGAAGAACAAAAACCCCGAGACGACAAAATGGAGCAAGACAAACCAGAAACAACAACGCCAGAGAAACCAGCCGAGACCACAGAACAGAAACCAGAGACCGCGACAGAAAAAACACCAGAGTCCGCACCGGAGCAGAAAGCAGAGGCCAAAACCGAAACGGTAGCCAACGACGTCGACATGCAAGAAGAGAAACCGGCCTCAAAAGTTGAGACCGTCAACGGAACGCCGGAAGTAGACGAGAAAATGGTGGTCTCAGAGAAGAGCGTGACGGAAGATAAGCCGAGTGACAGTGCGATAGCAACCGCGTGATGCTGAAGTGACGTGACTCTGACGTAACTTGTCGACTTGTGATCGGATTCACGGACTGTGACGACGAGAACTGAGACCGGTGTATGGGTGTGAATAAAGTTGGTAGTTCTAAGCCGCTGCAGGCGTGTGTGTGTGAGTTAGTTAGTGGACACTTCGGTATTTTTCTTAGCTGTCCAGCGAGTGTCCCCCAAAATATAGGGATTGTTGTTCAAATCGGCTACAACACCGAGCGTTGATATTCAGGTGACTTTTGGGGCGTGACTCTAACATATAGATTCTAACTCGGTAAGCTAGTATTTAAATAATCACAACTGTACGTTAGTAATTTAATAAAAAAATATCGTAATTAATTCTGAATATTTGGTCACCAATTAATGTTAAAAACTTTTTCAAATAATCTAATCAGAGGATTAAGAAGTGTCAAAATCAAAGGCCATAATCAATTTATGACAAAGTCAAAAGACAGTTGCGCTTGTAAAATGTGCAGGGTGACCAACTGACCCTGAACCAAAATAGGACATACATTTTAATTATTTTTTGTACCAAAAAGAAATGATGACTTAGCGAGCTCTCATCTACAGCATAACATTTCTAACCAAGAGGCAAATCTTAGGTTACTTTGTTGCTACACGACCCCGCAGTCACCCTGTATACCTAGCGCGTGGGCGTGACAGCAGTACATACTACGCTCCCTGTCTCGTTCACTCGCTAGGTAACTAATCGCTGTCTCGCTCACACACACGCGACACGTCGACTGCATTCAACATCGGCATCGACATTCCACCTGAGGTTTTATAAAAACTCGTAGAATCAGTATTTTTTCATTCGATTTTTACGGTCTTAATGTAAGAATCGTGAGCTGTAAAACCGAAAGCACAGACCGCTGTTCAAATAAAGCGCCGCTTAAATGAGATGATGAAGCTGTCATTTCCCGAGCATGAGACAGCATGGCTTTGAGCGTTTGTCAAACTTTGAGTGATTGGTTGTGCATCCAGGTTTAACACGAGTGGTCTCAGAAGCAGTTGTGAATACGGTTACTAAGTCGGGTTTAGTTTAGTGCGACGGTTCTGACGTTTCGACACAGACTTAAAACGGCGCACGGCATGAAAATAGTGGATTTAAGTTTTAAAAGCGTCTTGTTTGTTATTATTTCTGGAGGTTCGTCTGTTGTATTTGTATATCCGAAATCTTTGACCAAGTATTGAATATTTGGGTTTGATCAGATGATTTATCATATTTTTTTGAAAAATTCTAATTATTGTCTACTTACAGATAGTTTTTCAACGGTATTTATTTGGAAAATAACGTGCGCCCGAAATCTTTCGTTATCGTGGATTACTTTAAACTTCATGAAGAAATCAAAAACCGATAAATAAGGTTGCAAGCTTGTGATCGTCATTACGGACATAATCATTTTGTTATTAGCAAATAACTTTTCATTGTTTATTTTAATGATAACCGCATAATAGACAGATTGTCCGTTTTCTGATATGGACATAATACGGTTATAAATAATGAATGTATAATATAGTTTACTAGTGTGGTGGGTTAGGTACGTTTGTGCCTTTTTATTCACCGGAACGGAACGGTAATGTCGTGGGAGCGCGTTTTCACGACATTATCGTCCACAACGCGAAAATAAAACAGCCTTAGTAACCTCCCTAACCTAAATGTCACTGTTTTATCATTGCATTTCAAAATGTAACTCTACTTCCTCGAGTAGGTTCAGAAACAGCTACAAACGATAACAAAACGTCACGTCCTTTCCCATACGGGGTAGCACAACAGGCACAGATGTGCGCACTGGGAAGAGGCGTGACGCTATGTATGTATGTATGTATGTAAACGATACCATAATGGGTTATTTTTAACCGACTTCCCAAAGGAGGAGGTTTACAATTCGTCCGGATGTTTGTTTTTTTTTTTTTTTTTTTTTATGTCTATCCCCCGATAGCGCCTAAACGGATGGACCGATTTAGAAAATTATTTTTTTGTTTGAAAGGGTTTACCTTCCAATTGGTCCCATTGACACCAGGTCAGGATCTGATGATGGGATCCTGGAGAAATCAAGGGAACTCTTCAAATATTATAGGCAGACATATAGTGATTTTTGTGTTTTTCATAATAACTCGTGCAAATGCACATGGTAAGCACAATATTGTGATGTGGAACTGCTGATGAAGACCACATATGGCCACCAGATCTGCTCAATACTAGGTACAAATACAATGCGTGGCTGACGGGCAGGCAACGCATAGCCTAAACCGGTGCACCTAGAGCCATGAAACTTTGTACAGGGGTTCCTTAGTAGCGTGGGGTAGCACTGATATGGGATTTGACAAAATTTATTCCCCAAGGGGGGGGGGGGGGATAAGGGGTTACAGTTTGTATTAAACTCAATCTAATCAAATAGGGTTTGTGGAAGTCGGTTTTTTCTAAAGTTTACTTTTTGTTTCAATTATATTACATGAGGTTACTAGTTTTAAATTACAATTAAGTAAGGTTAGGAAGTGTGTGTTTGCATATGAGTAGGCAACTGGTACAAAATTATTGAGAATAATATTTCTGGAGGGTAATTTCGTACTGTTTTTTTTTTAAATATTTTATTATTTTATAGATATTTTTTCGTGCTGAATTCTGAAGGTACAAAAGTACAACTGTTTTAACGTATGTCTGTCTGTCTGTGAGCGTGGTAATCCACGTATAATATTATGTTTATTGTTAGATGAATGAATGCATTGTGTTTTCCTAATAAATAATAAAAAGTTGTAGTGTATATCAAGATTGTTTTCTTTATCAAAATAGTGGACATGTTACAGTTATAACCCTTTTTAGGGTTCCGTACCCGAAGGGTGCCAAACGGGACCCTATTACTGAGACTTCGCTGTCCGTCCGTCTGTCTGTCACCAGGCCTCATGAACCGTGGTAGCTAGACAGTTGAAATTTTCACAGATGATGTATTTCTGTTGCCGCTATAACAACAAATACTAAAAACCAAAAGAAATTTAATATTAAGGGGGGCTCAAACGTGATTTTTTTGCTCATTTTTGCTCGATATTGATAATGGTAGCAGGTAGACGCTTAAAATGTTCACAATATATTGAGTATATTATTTACTTAAAAAATAAATAATTAAAATTAAATTAATATTAAGGGGGGCCCCCTTTTTTTTTTTTTGCGGTTTTTTTATAGATGGTATGGTACGGAACCCTTCGTGCGCGAGTCCGACTCGCACTTGGCCGGTTATTTTAGTTAGAACGTGTTTTTACTAGTGAAAACGCGTAACTAAAAACGGGTTATATATAACCTGTGACAGACGCAGAATCTTTTAGGAGCAAGAAAGAAGTAAACTGGCAAGCGTATATAGAAAGATTAGATAGCTATAGAACGAGACAGAGTGTCAGAGAGAGAGAGCGAGAGTTGCTTTCATTCAGCCATATTTACAACGGGCAGTACAAAAAGGACTGATGTTCAATACGGTCTGCACAGAGACTATACATGGTGTAACAGAAAGGGGTATATAAGCCGAAAGAGGGTTGTTAGGGACATCATTCTGAACAACTTTCACTATGGGACCGACTTGATCAGAGCAACTTATATTTTTCACTCTACTATACGTATCAGCTGAGCGCTAGGCCCGAAATGTACTGAATTAATAAATATAAAGTTGCTCTGATTAAGTCGATCCCATAGTGAAAGTTGTTCAGAATGATGTCCCTAACGACCCTCTTTCGGCTTGTACACCCCTTTCTGTTACTCCCTGTATATCCAATTGACTGCGCCTGCGGCGGGGGAATGCGGCTCGCCAAACGTTTGTTGTATTCCACAAACGTTCGCATACGCAACCTATGTACGATGACGGGCCGCCATACAGTTTCGCAGCGGCTGACCAATCACAGCTCTCTTACCTCGTCCCCCGCCACCCGTAAATTGGTGAGTTGTGTTTCAAAGAAAAATGTATCTAAGTATGCGCTCTCCACTGGATAAGTGCTCCCTGGGCACAGAAGAGATAATGGTACTCCGTATGCTGTCCGCCCTGGGTCTGCAAGATAAGTGCAATAATTCAGTTATGGCTTTTCTGACAGACCAACTCGCTAGACTCGGACCAAATAATCAAGATTATTGGTCTGAGTCTAGCGTGTGTCGCTAGATAGCGTCTGTAACTCGGAATCTCGTAGCAAAAACGTAAACTGGGCGCAGTTAATATCTATCGGGTTAAAAAAGGCACATAGTGCAAGACTTGATATAAGTACCCGAAATATCTCGTTGCCCGACGTTTGTTTTTACGGTAAGTACCAACCTAAAACATTTTGTTATATTTCACTATCGTTTGTCAGCGTAATCAAGGTTGTTTTGTAGTCGCTATGCAATAAATATGCTAATAGTGCAATCTGCATAATTCACCTTAATGCATGTTCAGCAATAACTGTACCATGCTGTGACAGGACAGACAGCTTAGCTTGCTATATGTGTATGACCCACAGATGTATGACCAAATAGGAAGTTGGTTGAAAGTTTTTTTTACTTACAGAGTAACATGAACCAACAGCGACCTCCCTAAAAAATTAACGGTCAAGTGCGTGTAGGACACACGCACCAAGGGTTCCGATCACACTTGGAGAGCGTTACACGTGTAATTAGATTTCCACATAAAACGAAAGTATAATGTCATGTCTTCCATGTACCAAATTGAATATTTTTGTAGAAAGACACAAACTTGCAGTTTTCAGATTTTTCCCTTTCCTTGAGGCCCTATATAAGATCATAATGCTTTGTGCTTCTCATGACTACGGGAAGTACCATATAGGTTTTGGGTCCATTGCAATTACTAGATATTATAATATCCATGATTTTTACAGCATCAACGGTCGTAGCGTTCGATTGCGTTGACCTAGAAGCCCTAGAAGGTTGATTTTTTCACGCTAAGTATATGCGACCACAGACAGACCTTAACAATTGATATTTTCAGCTTAATACGTCCACGCGTTCTTGACTCTACATCAAGTCGACCTTCTAGTCTAGGGCTTCTAGGTCAACGCAATCGAACGCTACGACCGTTTATGCTGTAAAAAGATTAAAGATGTGCCGGGCCGGCAATATCGCAATTTTTACGGCAATATTGCCATTTTTTGTATGGGGCCATATTGCCCCCATACAAAAATGGCAATATTGCTGGCTCGGCACATCTATATAGACTTGACACACGGACGGACGCACGGACAACAAAGTGATCCTATAAGGGTTCCTTCCCTAAGTCAGCTCCGACTCCGACACCGATGAAACCTACTTCGGTGTATTCGCTAACTTGTTTGTTACTGACTCTGATAAGCTGATAACTTTCGAACCATGTAATTTACATTTACATTTTAACTAGACATACAGGCACATACATTGCCTCTTGCCCCACACTAGGGTACCCTGATTCGTGGGATGGGAACCAGTAGGCCTAGACAAAGTTAATAACGCGTTTTGCATCTTGTCTATGGGGGCAGAAACAGCGATATCACATCACAATCATGTAAACATCCAAGACCTGTTTTTTCCCCCCATCAGCCGGGAATCGACCCCGGGACCTCTCGCATGGTAGGAGAGCCACAACCGTTGCGCCATAGAGGTCGTCACTTGAATTACCACTGAACCGATTTTAATAATTTTTTCCCATACTGAGTGGCTAGAGTTACAATTTTATTAGCCAGTAATTCAACACTCTACTTTGCGAAACGGGGCTAGCCCGTCGCCTTAGCATGGGATATATGAAGGTTTGGTAATCCAGGTTAATTAATCCTGTCCATCCTAGGTTTGCTGGAAGAGATCTCTTATTAGAGATAAGCTCGCCTTTGTACATGTTTTTTTTTTCATTATTAAGTGTCTGTATTCTGTTTTTGTGCAATAAAGTATAAAGTGTAAAGTTTGGTTACGGTGTTTTTCATCACCGTTAGAGCTACTTTCAGATACCTACCAACCTTTTTCTCTAGATGTGTGAACTTAGCATCTCATATATCTTCAGCATCTCTAAATCCAGCAATAGTACCTAGTATAATGCATAGTTACACAATTTTCACTTGTTTTTTTTCTCCTTTTCACGAAATAATATAATAAATTGACGATGTTTCACGTTAAACCGTCGAGTGTTCCAGGCGCGACATCTGCGCCCCCTAGTCAAATGCGGAATCTTTTCTCCAAAAACTCAACACAAACGCAACGTAGATAGAGAACAGCGAAAATTTTAAAGCAAGCAAATAACGATTGGGTATTGGGTGGGGCTTAGACTGGGCGTGTAGACCCCGCCGCCGCCGCCGCCGCCGCCGCCGCAGCGAAGCCTACTTTCTATAGCCGTCTCGTTTGTGACCTCCTCCGTTGTTACATCAATTTGAAACTTTTTGGTCCTTCAGTCTAGGAGGAACAAGTACAGGTCATCTGCCACCCCATATGGGAAAGGGAATGTTAAGTGTTAGTGTAGCCCATTAATGTCCCCACCGATGGGCACAGGCCTTTACCCGACACGGGTAAGATTGAGCCATACTCCACCACGCTGGCTCAGTTGGGTTCATTCATTCGTTCGTTCATCGCTTAGGGTGGTTTTAAATAAAATTATTTAGCTAGGTAAGTTGTTGATTATAATAATAATCAATAAAATATACTAGACTAGAAAAAAATGACTTTAAATGACAGATCAATCTGTTAGATGGCACTCATCGAAAATAATGCTTACCTACACCCCCTAAGTCAAGCCATTGTCATTCTCCTGGCCGAAAAGGGAAAAATATTGACATTAAAATTAGTTTGACAGGGGTACCAACGTCAAAAATTAGACATTCATTGACGTCTTGGTACCCACTGTCAAATTTTAATGTCTTTTTTTTTAATAATCTTAATGTCAATATTGTTCAAAGGACTCTTCTGTCCTTAAGCGATTTTACGTGCTTTTGGCACCAAAATTACCAAACTCCGTAGATCCTTGTGACATTTAGATAGAGCATTGAGCGGGAAACAAAGGGTCACGAAAAAAAAGATTGCGCGAGAAAAAGGTTCCATATCGATACTTTGTTTGTTTCCGCGTGGGCTCAAATAAACATCAGCATTTAATCGTTTTCGTGTTACCTGGAGACAGTTAATGTCGAATTCCTGGGATTCTCGCGTCGTGTAGGACATTAGACTGTCTTGTTTGAGTTAAAGTGTGTTTCAATTATATTTATCGTTTGTCGCTCGATCCTGTACAGGGGGACGAAAGTTCAGAGCTATGGGTCCGTCAGCCAGACTCCTTCCCTTTTAACCGAAACATGGCGAAGGAGATTTATGGGCTCTACTCACGGTGCAATCTGTCTCGCGATTTGTTGCTGCAACTTGTTGCCTTGCAACCGATTGCAGGTAGATTTATTAGGCTCGTGGTCTATTCGACATAGGTATATGCGTAAAATTAAACCTAACATTACTTTATTCGACATTCTAATGTTTGTTTTTGTTTTTCAAAGTTCTTTATTAACACAATAACATATTACATTAGTTAAACCACCCAGTGTACATTAAAGATCCTAGGCTAAACAGACATTATAAATAAAAAAATATTTTCAGGTAGTAACTTATTTACCTATTAAAACTGTTGGCATAGTGGAATATACGGAGACAATGAATATAATGCTTTGGTAATTGCTTACCTCCTACCAGAGTATAGACACTTATTATTGTGCGGGCTTTGTAACAGTCCACATTCTTGTTGCATCACACGTACCTACTTACTACTAAATAAGTCGAGTTATAATACTAGCATAGGTTACAATTACAACTCGACGACGGTTATTCGACATTCTAATGGTGATGGACACATCACGAGAAAACCTTGATTTCATTACTAAGTATAGCTGCGGCGTGGGCTAAAAGTGGGTACAATTCTGCCTCTGCCACCCTGTATGGGAAAAGCGTGACGCGTGCATTGTTTACTGGGATTACTTATCTATACATCGAATGATTCCCATACAAAATGACTGCGGAAAAATTTCACCCCTGCCAGGGTGTCATTTTTCCGTTAAAGGTGTTGTCTTTAGGGTACCGTACCCGAAGGGTGCCAAATGGGACCCTATTTTATTAATAAGGCTCCGCTGTCCGTCTGTCCGTCCGTCAGCGGGACCTACAGCAGGAACCGTAGTAGCTAGAAAGTTGAAATTTTCACAGAATGTGTATATCTGTAGCCGCAACAACAACAAATACTGAAAAATGAGAGATATTACAAATTAAAGGGGGTCCCCATAAGGTCCCCATACAAGAGACTTGTTTTGATACACCCACGCATTTCAATATGATGGTATATTTCGCGTCAACCTACATCGTTGAGGGCATCCTCGTGAGGGCATAATCTTTTTATTTATTTATTTTGTTTTTGTTTTATTGTTTGGAGTGCTTAAGTTTTGTTATACGATAGTAAGTACGATACCCTTCGTGTGCGATTCCGACCCGCACTTGACCGATTTTTTTTACATAACTTACATAAGGTGTAAAATCGCGATGCCTCAAAATGATTAAACCCCCGACATGAACTTCTGTCCGGTATTACCGTCAGCCTGTTACACACGGACCACACGCTGCAGCACGTAACTCGACACCGCCGATCGAGACGCGCCGGTTGAAAAACAGTTATTACAAGTATTTACTCGTATTTTACTTAATTTTTAATGCTTTACCTAATTTTTTGATTTTTAAACATGAACATTTACATACAGGCACATACATTGCTTCTGGCCCCACACTAGGATACCCTGTGTCGTGGAGACCAGAAACAGCGACATCACAAACATGTAAACATCCAAGACCTTTTTTTTTTGTCCCCATCCGGGATTCGAACCCGGGACCTCTCGCATGGTAGGCAGATGCACAACCGCTACGCCACAGAGGTCCTCATCGTCATTAACGGATATTTTCTAACGATGATGGACATTGTGAGGTAACTTTTATGTGCATGCTGTGATGGGCCCTGTATTTCTTTTGTGTCTCGTGACATCTTTAGGCCCCAGTAGTTAGGGGACCCAAGTAGTAGAAGAACTTATACAGGGTGTAACAGAAGGGTGCAGTCATATTTTAGAGGGTTGTTAGGGAGACCATTCTGAGCAACTATTATCTACTACGAAACCGATTTGATCAGAGCAACTTTATTTTTCATTGCTCCATACGTTTTGGTCCAGGCGGCCAGCTGATTTGTATAGAGAAATGAAAATTAAAGTTGCTCTGATCAAATCGGTTTCATAGTGAAAGTTGCTCAGAATTATGTCCCGAGCAACCCCCTAAAATATGACTACACCTTTCTGTTACACCCTGTAGAGATAAATTAATAGGTAGGTAACTAAAGTTAGGAGTTATTTAGACAATTACAAAAATACAAGATAATTAATAAAACAGTACCTATTATTATGTCAATAGGTGATTTTCTGGCAGCTTATTGTTCTGAAAGCTGCCAACAGATGGCTTTGTATCGACGTGTATTCATATGACACAATCTGTTTTTTGCCCACAAACGTACAATAATGATAATAATATTGAATTTTTTGCGGATTCCAGGAATTAAAATGTGTAAACTATCGAAATATAGTCTGTGACGACATGATGACGAAAACGCTCTGTCTGACGTTTATCTCTCTGGTGACGTCACACGCTCGTCTCTGACATCTTGCTTGACTGAATCATAATGATGGCTGGCGGGCGTTCACTCACGAGCATGTGGCGTCATGCGGGTCATGTGACCGGAATTAGAAATACAGCGTTTTGGCGCGGTTTTTTCAAAATCAACTATATGTTTTTATTGGAACTACAGAAGATATCCCGGAAATATTAATGTAGTGCGCTTGAATGTAATTAAATTACACATAACACATTATTACATTAAAACTACTTCCAAAATGAGGCCAATACCGTATTCTCAACTCGTCTCGGTAACACTCAGACCACCAAGGTGTAACCCGACACCCCGCCGAAAGTTTTCACCGTGTGGTAATACCACCCTCACTTCACTTCACGACTGTCCAGTCCACTTTGGATAGGTAGTATATCTATATTAAAACTGTTTATAGAACTTTGGCCAGCGTATCTTGGACGAGCGTTTTTCCCGAAGGATGCGAAACGGGACCCTCTTATACTAAGCCTACGATGTCCGTCTGTCCGTCATCGCGTCCTACAGCACGAACCGTATAGTAGCTAGAAAGTTGAATTTTTCACAGAACGTGTATATCTGTTGCCGCAACAACAACAAATACTGAAATACGAGAGATATTACAAATTAAAGGGGGTCCCCATACAAGATACTTGTTTTGATACCGCCCACGCATTTCAATATATGAAGGTATATTTCGCGTCAACCTACATCGTTGGGGTAGCTCAGCGCGTATGATGTAGGCTCTCAATCCGTAGGTCGTGAGTTTAAATCCTCGTGAGGGCATAATTATTTTTTATTTATTTGTTTTTAGGGTTCCGTACCCGAAGGGTGCCAAACGGGACCCTATTACTGAGACTTCGCTGTCCGTCTGTCCGTCCGTCCGTCCGTCCGTCCGTCTGTCACCAGGCTGTATCTCATGAACCGTGGTAGCTAGACAGTTGAAATTTTCACAGATGATGTATTTCTGTTGCCGCTATAACAACAAATACTAAAAATCAAAAGAAATTTAATATTAAGGGGGGCTCCCATACAACAAACGTGATTTTTTTGCTCATTTTTGCTCGATATTGATAATGGTAGCAGGTAGACGCCTAAAATGTTCACAATATATTAAGTATATTATTTACTTAAAAAATAAATAATTAAATTAAAATAAAATTAATATTTAGGGGAGGCTCCCATACAAAATGTTTTTTTTTTTTGCGGTTTTTTTATAGATAATGGTACGGAACCCTTCGTGCGCGAGTCCGACTCGCACTTGGCCGGTTATTTAGTTTTGCCTTCACTCGCCGTCAAATGACGATATTGTAACCAACACAATTCTATTCACGATTATACTAAGTACCTACCATATAGTAACTTGTAATTTGTAATTTGTAATTTCTTTATTGTACTCACATGACAGTAAACATAGCTTAACATAGAAAAAAAATGTACAAAGGCGAGCTTATCTCTAATAAGAGATTTCTTCCAGCAAACCATGTTGGGTAGGAGACGGAGATGATAGGTAAGGGGAAGAATTGCGCGTACAATAAAACTATTCTAGTAGGTACCTATAATACATAGATATTATTATTACACATAGGTACGTACATATAAGAACCTATTGCTAAGGAATAGACTACATACACAGTAACATAAATACAGCTTAACAATAAATATCGTATGAATACACTAATACATACCAGTATATATCTAAATTGACAATGTATATGTATGTACCTACTTATACTTAGGTACCTAACCTATACCACAGAATAAGTAATAGTACTAGCGCTATACTTACTTACAAAAAGATCCGCAGATATCACCAATTTCTCACGAAAAAAGGAACAAGCAATAAAATTACATCATTTTATCTTCATTCGAAACTAGTTTATAAAATTGACCAGAATGAATAGAATAATGTGATTCCTATTTCTCACTTCCGTTTGCCTGAGGACCCTTGACACGCCCTTGAGTTGTGGCATAAATCAAGGATATGATGCCGTGTGTGTGTGTGTTTTTAATTGTTGGGGGTTCCGTTGCGGCAAGTTTGATTTGAATTAGATTTACATTTAACACGTTCGTGTGAACGACGTCATATGACGTTCCCTTGTGTTGTCGCAATTATTTTCTCCATAGAAAAACTCATGACGTGTTACGACGTTGTGCACAATCATAATCATAATTTATTCATAACAGTATGTTACATGTAAAATTCTTAGATTAATTGATTGACATACTTACAGGGATCTGTGACTTATTTGATACCGCAGAGTGGCATATGACGTTAATCGTGTATTGACGTTGTTAGGTACCATATGGGTTGCAGATCTTTTGTGGTATGCACATCGTCGATAAATGGTTTTACATTAACATGGCTGTCTAAAATAAGTGCTTTGATAACTTGATTATTATTTAAAATATTTGGTAACTTAATTGAAACTAAATGTCGTAAGGATGTTCAAAGGATATAGGAGGATCATATCTCCATAACTGCGGCGATGAGTTAACCCCCTGTCACGCATAACGGAGTACCTATTGAATAAATTGGAGAGCTTAAAAAACTCTCATACAAAATGACTTGGTATTTAATTTTTTCCCAGCAAAAGCGGTCACCCATTCCTGTAGTTTCTTCCGTTTATCTAGAAACTATAAAAAAATCTTTCAAATTAATGTGTCAAAATAACTTTATTTCCAATTGACATTTGATTTGAGCAATGGAGAACGTAAAGAAAGCACGTTTATATTGAACGCGAACTGTCATTTACAATTATTACAAGCGACTGTAATTTGATTTTTAGAGGAATTGGGATTAGTTAAAAATAAAATACCTAGCTAAGTTGTGGCTTGAGGGTAGGATTCTCATTCCCAAGGGAACCCTAAAACCACATCCAATAAAAAACCATTAGCAAAAACAGACCTCCAGTAGCTTTTAAGCCATTAGTCAGCATATTGTTATCACCCTATATTTTATTGTTACGTATAATATGGGGGGAGGGACTGTACCGCCCTTGTAACATCTGATTTTAAGTTTAAGTGTACTTGACTTTTAAGACTTTGCGCATTGAGTATCTTATTTGTGTATTCTATGGAAATAGTAGATATTGAATATCTGTCTGAAAGTGAACAGAACTGTGCATCGCATCGCCACCCCCCGTGTGGGAAATGGTGTGGGTGACTCTATTTGTGTTGAACCAACACGATGATGGAAAATTAAAAGATAACTGCATATTTTAACAGATTATAGCCTCTGTCATCTTACTTGGATGTCACATGTTACACTTATTATTGGAATTGAAATTGAAATTTGTTTATTGACAGATAACATGGTTTACACAGGTTCTATTTACAAAAATAAGGAGATACAATTAGGAACATTTTTCGTAAAATAGGAGGGATCAGAGACAACCGAACTAGTGAAAACACTATCTCGGTTGTCAAATGGATAAATTACATGTAAGGGATGAGCAACTTACTTCTCAAGTAGATTGTGTTTGGTGCTAGGTAGGTACTGAGGCGAAAAACAAAAATTATGGATATAAAATTACTATACTATAGATACTTGTTTTAGAACACTTAATACACGTAACTTTAGAAGATACGATGCCCTTACAAAGATGAAATACTAAAGATTTTTGCCAGGCTCACAAATAAATAGAAGAAAGATACCCAGTATGATAAAAGTAACTTTTTCATAAGAAAAAAAGGCAGAAGGTATAATCCATTCAGCCTGAACAAGGCTCTAATTTAAAGATGTCTGGCTGATGTAATCTTTAATATTCCGCACCGGAAAATGTCGCATTCTTATTTTTCTTTACTACAATTTGACAAGGATCCATTGGCACTTTTATCTTACAAACAACATAAAATTGTGGTATGCCTTTTCTCTTATTAGATGGCCAAGACACATTTAGCCAGGTATTCAAAACTTTATTTTGCGTATTATACTTTTTTGTTGTTGCAACGCGTACTACAGTACATTTTTAACAGTGATTGCGCTACGTTGATGAAGTCATTAATTACACTGGAGGCTAATTCACGCCTATGCGAATTAAAAACGTAGACGCCAATTGTCTTCTATGTTTCATACAACAATAGGTGCCTGCCTTTATACACCTACTATGTTCTATCGCGCATGGAAAGCGCGTCAATGTCAGATCCATAGGAATTCACAGCATTCAAAATCCGTGGCCTGTCTGCGTCGCGTGTCGGTTAATGTGTGTCTAGCTATTATTGCATTGTTTTGTCAATTTGCATCTATAGTAAAAAATAATAATATTAATATTAGTTCAATTGCAAAATATACATCATAATAGGTACTTACAAGTATTTCCAAATCTATACGGAATTAAGCATAATATATCATGGTATTGCGTTGTCTGTGTAAATAAGTCTACCTCCCACACTGCTAATAACTGCATTCCATGTGGGATTGGAAATATGAAGAAGAAAAGTTTAAAATCTGCCCGATGTTCATCGAGGTAATGTTATATAAAATGGACTGTACTGTAAGTGAGTACTAAGTAGGTATGTACTGTAGTTTCTGTAAGTAGATAAATAATTCACGGCACTGAAAGAATGTAAATTATAAATGCATGTAAGTAGGTACGAATGACACTTTACAAAATTCCCAAGTTGAAACCTTGGCAACTAACAACAGATTCATTTACAAACTATTTTAATTAGTTTATTCTTGCTTGACGACAGAGTCGGCAATGTTTGTTTACATTATTTTAAGCACAGTGACTGTAACTGTAAGCACTACGATCTAACGCTGCGTTTTATTTAGCTTCAACTGTTTCTTTATGCATTACTTTTCGCCACTTGACAATAGATCCATAAACATTTTTACCAGCAAAAGTAAGTTTTATCTTTGCTCGAGATCTGTTTGTTGGATTATCCCATTATTTGTGTGATGAAGTGGCATTGAACACAACTTGACTGTCGTGTCGGTACTTGGGGCTTGTGGAGCGGAATGGGCAGGGTGTCACAAGGTTTTGGGTTGTGGGTTCCTTAGGACTATATGACCTTGCATGCCGCATTAGAAGGTACTTTACCATTATTAGTAGCTACATTAGTACCATATTGTTATTGTTACGTATTTTCTCATACATACACATACTTACGTGGTGGCACTCTTAAGCAGTTATTCTTGTTGCAATTACCTACTTACTGAAGTTTGATGTGTTATGCCCGACCGAATGCTCAGACTACAATTCTAAGTTGACAAGAGGGACACTCAAAGTCATTTCGTTGTTGTCTCTCGCTCGGAAAATGTAGAGCACTGAATAACTGATTTATACTACTGAGTACTCAGAGTCCTCATTTAATTTAATTTAATTTATTTATTCACGATTATTAAATCATATTTGAATCTCCATCTGGACGGATACACTACAACTGACAGCAAAGTGACGTTTTCAAAGTAGCGTCAGTAGTTTCAAGTTTGGCCGTTCTACAGTTATCTTGGTGGCTCTGTACTTACTACATCATTCTTATTAAACTAGACAAGTCAAAACCAAAGACTTGTAGAAACATTCATAACATACCTAAACCACCCAAAGCTGTCATAATTTTTTCGTGCGTTAACGAGAACCCACAAAACACACAACCCTAAAAGAACACCCTATTTTAAAAACGTGACAGCGAAAACAAGATGTCTACCGCTAAATGTCTTCGCACAATGGGCGCACTCTTTTCAAGATCTACCCACAAAAGAGAGCAAATAAGCGTATAATGATCATATTCAACGCATTATACGCTTCCTATACTTATTCCTACCTGCCGTATTCACATTCAACATAGAGGTTATTTTCACTTTGGAAGCGCGGGAGAGCTTTTTTTTAATTCGAGGGGGCAAAGAATAGGCCGAAATGAGCAAACGTAGCGCAGGCTTTTTTCTTTTTAGTGGCGGCGCGTTTGTTTTAGAAAGAAGTTCAAATTGCTGTTTAAATAAGTAGTTATTAGTTGTTTACACATGTGGTCATCTGAACTGAAACTGTTCGTTAAAGAGGACGTCTTAATCAGGCTGATTGAAATATATGGTGCGGGAATGCTGGTAGATTATAGGCTGGTATATTAGGATTACCCCATAGGCTGACCCCCAGTTTCTGAAAGAGCAATGAAATGTGACAGGCGATTAATTGAAGATTAATTCAAAATAGCGGCACGTGGATGGCTGAAATGAGTTTGAAAAGAATTTAACAAGTAGTCACATCATTTTTTTTCGGAAATCAGGCGTAATAGTCGAGATATTAGAAGTTAGGGTGACAGGCAGATGCACAACCAGACTAGACTGAGTAATGTATGATTTTATGGTCAATAAAAATTTTGAACTTGAACTTGAAATATGAATACAATATGCAACAAGGCTATACTTTCTGAACTCAAAACTTTACGGACAATCAAAGTCGGATTTGAGCTATCATCACTGACTTTATCTTGGTCGGGAAGTGACCGTCCCAGTGAGGTGACATTAGCACAACTTTATTTGTGCATTTGGCCGTATGCGCTAGGTAGGTACTCCTAGTTCCTGCATATTTTTTTCGAAGCGAAGCTTGTTCATTCATAACAAGACATTTCTTCCACCAAACTCAGTTCTTCAGAGCAGACTATCGTTCAATCGCGCGCAATTTTTAAAATATTGCATAAAAATTACATTAACACATTAACTGCCCATTACGTGACCTCACGTGGTCACTGAAACTTTGTTTCTTCGGCCAATGACCCTGTTGTCATCTGTGGCAGTCGAGAAATATTGTATAAACATGATGCTTATTCATGTTAAGTCTTATTCATAATCATAACCCATAAATATATTTTTTAATTGTAATTTTAATTCGACATAGACCTAATTAAGAGCATGTGTGTTAATCGGTCTCTTGCGCCATGTTTTTGCAGAATGGGATTATTATTTTAGTTTGATTTAACTGCATCGGCTGTGATCTGTCGATGCGACTAGTATTCGTATGCATGCCCACACGGCGAGACAGCGAAAATAGCCGTCACATTTTCCAACCCATTATTTCTAAACCGGTATTCAGAAACCGCCTACAACACACACCCAATTGTTTCACAAGCTGAAAAATGGCGAGTCTATCACCCAACCAATAAGAGGCGGTGCTTGTCATACAAAAGACTAAACCTTATTGGTCGATTCGCTGTCTCTATCTCAAACTGACCAATCAGAACGCTGAATAGAGATCGAGTAAAACTAGTTCCATTTTAGCCCCGAAAGCGCGCGCACGCATATTCGAGAAGCGAATAAAGGGCTTTTAAAAATTCGCTGCCAAACTTTTTCGTGCAAAAGTGTTTTTCTTGAAAGTGGATTTTGATGAATTTGATGTTAAGGAGGATAGCCTTCTATAGTTTTGTTGGTTATTTTTTTGCGTTGTGTTTTATTGCAGACGGGGAGACTATTTTTAGGATAAAGCTAGTTAATTCTGTTGTGGTGTGATGTGAGACGGATCTTAATTTAGCGGTGCACATGAGTGTGAGTATGCCACGGGATGTCTTCCTTAATTTTGAGAGCGACCGACTGCCCGACGGCCGTAAATAGGCTATTCCTGGGAGCTCCACACAACTTTGCCTTTAGATTCAAAACGAGTCCTGTTAGGCTTTTCAATTTTAAATAGGATCAAACCTGCCTGATACCATATTAATGAATTGTGAATGTCTATTACAATCAAGTTTCAACAAGTTTGTAATACATATACTCCAAAAAAGTATATTACAAACTTGTTGAAACAAAGTACATAGATATTTGTGTATTGATTTTCCTGTATTATGTAAAGGTACTGTATGATAATGAGGCAAATAAATTATGTAAAACCATCGATAAGTTTGTATTGATTAATAATAATGCAAGAATTAATTAAAGTGAATGTTGTAAATGTTAAACAAATGCACAAATTATGTAAACAAAATCAGCTGATTAATAGACATACAAATAAAAAAAAACTTGAACACATTTCTTGGTTTAACTCCGTCGCGTCAGTCGTAAACTCTAGATAGCTTTGGAGAGCAAGTTAAACTTATTTCTTGATTAATTTAATTTATCAAATATTTTTAGGAATAATGCACAGACTTCGATGGTATAATGACAATTCATTTCGCACAACAGGTTCTGGTAGGTACTTACCTAGCTTAGCTACAACATACTTTCGTTAAGTTTTTAACAACTATGAAAATCGTTCTAAAATATCTCTATCTTAGTCAATAATGAATGAATTTATCGAAAAATTACATACCTATCATTATTTTTGAGTTGTCATAATGTTTATTGACCAGATGAAACAGTTATTCCTAATGTTACATGCCCCTGCATGGTCATTAATTAGCCTCCCGCGATGCTTTTGACCATGAAAGTAAGTTTTTAAGATACTAAAGTAAAGATACGATCATCGATTCTGCTCATTATCTTATCGAAGAAATGTTTGTGTGTGTATGTTTCTTTGTTTATGAGACATCATCTCCGTTGATTTCGGTATTTTCATATTTTTATTGAAGTTTTATCTTAAATGGCAACTATAAAGTTACATCTTTTAATGAAAATACACACTAGGGTAGCATCAAAACACTTCTCAGCATAACTATATTTAAAAAATTGCTTAAATCTATATAAAAATGAAAAATTATAAGTACATATATCGTAAAATTCCAATGTTATACTTACCTTTACTTTTTTATGAAGAAGACTGTTAGTATTATGTTTAGTGTGTGCAAAATAAAAAATAGAGCAAATATCAAAAATACAGCTTTTTAAAATTAGATAAGTAGAAGGAACTAAAGGCACTAAACTGACAACCTCAAATCCGACAGCTCTTGCGCGGTGGCGACAGATTCCTTTTTCAAACACATCATTTTAATTACTTTAGTTAGTGTAGTTCGTGTCTCCTCCCTAACCGCAGGCATCATGTGTTCTAAATCTAATCAAATTGTAAAAAAAACTTCCCACAATAAGATAACATATTTGTGAATTTCGTCAATAGCGCAGTGATTTGTACCATTTATCGTTTCATTGTAATCTGTCGATAAATCTTGTGTTTTACAGCTGGTGTGTATCGATAAGAATCGCGGGCTCCACGTGGGGTAATAGTGCTGTTCCGCGTAGCATGTCGATGATGATTCTCATTTTTTTCTATCAAACCTTATAATAAATTGTCATTTCAACCATATCACCATAATCATATGATGATATTTAAAAAAGGCAAAATAATTAGGTATATATTTTAAGTAGGAAAGTATTACCTAAATCTCACAGTCCAATTTAAGAATTTAAAGTGATTAAAATATAATATTACATGGTTAAGTAAAAAAATATTTTACAATAGCTTCTAATAATGAATACACATTTTTATATTAAAAATACCTTTACGATCTGTAAACAACATGAATAGTTGTTGAATTTTGAATGAAATAAATTTGGAACGAAGCCAGAGTCAAAGTTTTTGCAATATGAGATAATTTTCTTCAGATACTCTCTCAATACGTCATCTTTAGCTTTAAAGATAAAGAATCATTTATTCAGGAACATAGGTAAAATGCAGATCTTAATAAATAACATTGTATCTGAAAATCCTTACATCTGAAATTTTACATACATAAAATGTAAAATGAATTTTGAGATTTTTGTATTCACATCAAATTGGATTGGTCTACTATCGCTACTCGGTGGTAGTAGTCGTAAAGCTGTGTCAGAGGCGCTAAATAGGGCGGCTTGTTAACTTCTGACAGTTGGATTGTCCACTAGCCCAACACCCCTCCAGCAACCCGCACTGAGCCAGCGTGGTATAGTACGGCTCAATCTTACTCGTATCTGGGTAAAGGCCTGGGAACCAGCCTTCTATTGTAACCTCAGTGGGGACAATAATGGGCTACATTTACTTTTTAGTTTATTAGATTAGTCCTGGTTTCTAAAGAAGATAAATTAATTCTCGGTTCATTGTTCATTAATCTAATCATTATGTTTGTGATGTTGTTGTTTCTGATACGAACGTCACAGGGTTTGGGGACAGCAGGAGCATGGGTACATGCCTGGCTAATTTTCTTTGGGCTCTTATCTAATTTTTATTTTTTTTGAGCATACAGAATGTTATTGTTTTATTTATATACAATTAACTTACTAATAAAAACAATTAAATTAAATAAAAAATATCCTTAAGGTCACCGCGGACGAGTATTTGATGCCAAAACATGGCCATAAATCCAATTTACCATTGTTTATAATTACAAATGAAAAGAGTTCCGCTGATGAGGTGAATACTTTCCGCATCACAATCGGGTTTTACTACCCGCAAATGGTTGACGGGCTCAACGTAGTGTCAGTCGGAACTTAGCAGTTCTTAAATACTCCCGTCTCAGTTCTCGGCAACGCATTTTTTCATCATATTTCACAGTGATATTTTGACTGTTTATCATGGATCTTCAAGAACAAGGTATGTATCGTGTATATAGTCCATTTTTAGTACCAATTGTTCCTCATTTGGATAAAATGTAGTACTCAACATAACACACTAAATAAACACGAGTTTTTTTTTACTAAATCAATTAAATTAGTATTTTTAAAAGGTTTGTACTAATTTGTACAGCAACAATCATATATTTTATTAAACTGTAGAACCTCTAGTTTAAGTACAACTAATCAAAGTTTTCCCGAATTGTCCACAGTAATTTAAAAAAAAAAAATAGTGTTACCAGTTTTGTGTTATTTAAAATCATATTTTTTTTCCCCAGTGTCTGGCGACTCATTAAGAACTTTTACTCGAAAGGATCTACATGATATTATCAGAGCAAGCACTGAGAAGTATTTTGAACGTAAATTAACCGATCTGTAAGAGAAATTAGTGGCTATAACCAAGTGCCTATCTACAAAACTGGAAGAGTTTCGAAAAGTTATCAACAACTTCAAAATTGTCTACAAACGTCACTGGCAGGCTTGTAAGAGTACAGAAAACAGATTCCTTGAAAACCACAATGAATGGCTACAACAAACAATTGGCTATGGGAACACCAATGATGGTAACACTTCTTGGCGATTTTTTAGCGATATTTAAGTAGCAGCTGACATCACTGGGATTAACATAGAGCTGATACAGAGATTCAGAGTGATTTTGGAAGTGATCTCATCAGGGTTCGATGTAGACACAGAAAATTTTGGCAAATATACTATGGATACAGCAAAGTTTTACGTGGATTTGTATCCATGGCAACCGATGTCTCCCACTGTCCATAAAATATTGATGCATGCACCGAGTGTGTGAAGCAAGATCATGCTTTGTTGCCAATAGGTCAACTATCAGAGGAGGCATCGGAAGCCAGAAATAAACATTTTCGCCAATATAGGGAAAGTTATTCTCGAAAATTTTCTAGAAAAGTTTGTATGGAGGACGTACTGAAAAGGCTACTTCTCACTTCGGACCCTTATTTAAGTAGCATAAGGCCCAGACAAAACAAAACATAGCTGGCCATCTCGCAAGACGCGCTTAACTTTTTAAAATCACCATGTGTAGAAGATGGTAGTGATGATGATGATAATAATTAGTATTTATTTTATACTTTGATGTTTAATTTGTATATAATTTTGTGTTTATTTATCTTAATATACTACTTATGTAAGAGTAACACACGATTTTTTATTTAAAATTTACTACGACCGCTTTAAAAAATATCACAACCAACAAATTTGGCCATTATATCATATTTTTCTCGAAATTCTAACAGGTTTATTACTTAATAAGCTATTAATAATATATTTTGCTAAGATAAACCACTTAAATATTTTTGGCCATGTTTTGGGATCAAATACTCCTCCGTGCGCCGTCGAGTGGTAGGGTGCCCAACATGCTGGCACCATTACCTCGCTGTATCGCTAGGCTAATTCGCTGAGCGAGGTAGGTGCCAGCTCTAGAATCACCTGACGCTTCGACGAGTCTCTTTGCAACCTCCTTAAAGACTCGCCGAGTTAAGAAGTCGCTGGTAAATGGGATGGCGCTAGTGTGTCAACACACGTTGCATCCCATACCAACGACTTCCCATGCTGCCACGGAATGAGTGTCATTCCGTCGGGCCTCTTACCGTCGTCGCAGGCTATGCCTGGCGGTTCTTATCTTATTATCTCTCTTTCACGAATTCTCCACCTTGGGCAGTGAGACAAAGAAATTTGGCACTAACTGTATGTTTAAATTTATGTAAATTTTAAATTATTTAACATCTCACTCATCGTCCCCTCACTACAGCCTCCGTCAACTCCATTTATCAGCGAGCCCTCCCTCGCGATGGTGTCAACGATAAAAATTACTTAAAACACCAAACATTTAACATGTTGCCCCCTCACGACCTTCCTCCATCCCTTTCGCGCTCCCACATAAACGTCGAATATTAGGAGACAGCGATAGAGATTGTTCTTATTTTGAATCTTGAAGTTTCGTTACACGCTTTTTATTGTTTTTAACCAAAAAATTGTAAATCTTTTGTTGTCACGTCACAGAATCGTGGTTGAGTATCACAGGATAAATTATAGTACTGTAATATTTGAGGCACGTGTTAGTATTTCTGTCAAGATAACATTTTTGTATTATTTACGGTGCCGAACGATATTTTGAGATCTTTTGGTACGATTGTGTTGAGTAATTGTTTGTGGTTGGTGATTTAGTAGCGTTTTATTGAACTTCGGAAGTGTGATTAAACTTTTTAAAACAATGGGTCTTCGTAAAACACACTGTTAAGTATCCCTAGCTCCCGCCATTATTAAAAGATTCAAGGTTGTTTGTTCCTAATGAATTTTTTGGCTTTTACGTATTTTATTAACCTTACCGTATATACTAGACTTATCGATAAATAAAATCCATTTCTGGCTATTCGATGCAATTGAAGTAGGTAGGTAATATAATATTCAATTGAAGTAGTAAATAATAATCCAAATCGATCGATCGAAACGTGTATCGAATTGGACCCTGTCCCCTTGCCAAATAACTATTTTAATTTAAAAGATAATTTCTTTTTAAAATTTCCTAATTTATATTTTTACATTGCAGGTACGCAAAGCAGAGCCACACAATTATTCACCTCATTAAGATGAGAAAAAGAAAGAAATCAGGACAGTACTTAATTTGCCTCTGACAAATACTAATATTAAGTTCTCAGTAAACCAGTGAGTGAAGTTAAAACCAGAACCGAGAAGTGAACAGTGAAAGTAAACAAAATAAAGTATTAATGATCTCCACAAATATTATCCGAGAAAATATTAAAATTTTACCGGAGCGAGGCGGCCGAAAAACAACCGACGCGACGGACAAAACGGATTTTATGTAAAACAAACAAGTAATCATCCTTTAAGGTGCCCCGGTTTTATTTAAACTCTTTGGACTGCTGCCTCTAAGTTTACTTTTATCCTTTTTTTAAAAGTGCATTTATAAACAAGAACAGTGAAGTGAAAACAGCATTTAGAAAGTTATTCCCGCGATTTTCTTAACACGTTGCTCGCCGCGGACGTCTAAAGGCGGTGACGTTGACGTGTCAAAGTGGCCGGTGACGAGCATTTGGACATGTTAGGGGGGGCTGAGTGGGGGCAGCGTGAAGCTAGCCCCCCTAGGGATGCCCCCCTACCGAGCTTCGGATTCACGCAGGAGCAAGTCGCTTGTGTTTGTGAGGTGAGCAATCTGGGTTAAAACTTACACCCGTATATGCTTTTTTCGTCGTCTTTTCCTCCACCCAATTTATCTTAACTCAAGAGTGTAGTAAAATTATAATTCCTAGGTATACGCAAACAAAGTTGCGGGCACCTGCTAGTCATAATTTTATTGGGTACGTATCTTGTTATGCAAACTCGTCGATGACAAGACAAGAGCGTGTATAATAAAATTTGCATTTTGCTCATTCAAATCAGCCACACCTTCATATTTGTCGTCGTTGGAATTTCTCCTAGTGTCTAGGCCACTTGATTCTTCCACGATTAACAATTCAATCTTGGCAAATTTTAACCTCTCTACTACTTCTACTAATTTCAATTCAATTCAATTCAATTCATTTATTCATTGCTTGCATGTGGTATGTACAAAGATATTATAATGTAGGATAAGTTCCAGAACATGCGCCCTGCAAGGGCATTGCAACATTATTGGTTTTACTTAGGTGGTAAGTGTAATATGTTTCTAATTATACCAAAATAAACACATTTTTAAATAATCTTGATAGTCAAAAAGTAGAATTGTATAAATGAAATTATTAATTGTCCATATAGTTATACATTATGAGGTGTCTGTAATTAAATTATTTAGCGTAGTTATAAAACTCCTGTAGGCTATAGAAGGTATTTTCTATTAAGAATGCTCTTAAAGAATTCTTAAAAATTTTTAAGTTTTCTATATCTTTTATAGTAGCTTCTAATACCTACTACCTACTAGTAGGAGAGAGTCAATCATTTATAACTTGCTTTGTATGATAAATATATGAAATCAGCATCATTTACAGATTTTGCATTCTAAGTTAAAATTGCTCCTCAAATGTCAACGCAAAAAACGACGGCCCGCGATTTTCAACCTTATGTTACCTGCTTAAAGTTCAAAAACTATGAAAAAACAGAACAAAAAAGCCAGTACTTTAACAAGTGATTTACATTTTATTTAACAACCAAGCTATTATTTTTTTGTTTTTGACCAACTACCTACTTATACTTAAATCTATATCTACGGAAGAAGAGGACAGACACGTCCAAATCCGCAAACCGAATGCGAAACGTGTGGAGACGGGATCGACGATTTACCATCTCAGCGATAGAAATCCAAAGAGGGGCGATGGACTGAGTCAGTACGTCTCTCTTCGGTGTATTTCCTTAGACTTAAGTAGAAATACATAAAATTGTATTTTTTAAGGCCGTCACATATTTTAAAAGAGGTACGGGGGAGTTTCTTGCCCTACTTTGCCCACAACTTCCGAACGGGCGGTAGTATACAAAAATATTAATATTATATTGACGTTGACTGTATGATTTTATGGTCAATAAAAAAAATTGACTTTGACTTTGACGTCAGAAGGCTGAAATCAATTTTGCAATACCTATTTATTTCTATATTTTTTTCAATTCGGCTATACTTGAGCAATCTTGCTTAAAAAAAGTCAAGCCTTTGTATCACATTTACAACGTCTCAAGAATGTGCGGTAAAGTACCTACATGACACTATGCTGATGCAATTTATGCTTTTAAGAATTTGCTGTGATAAACGGATTCTATGCTGACACTTGGAATGGAGTTGAGGTTTTTCAGTGAACAGCAATTTTTTTGACTTGCGTTTGAAGTAGTGGGTCTAAAACAGCCATTTTGGCTTGAAACAGCGAATCCCATTTTGATCAACCACGGTAGACGCGACCGCCACGCCCTCTGTAACCGGATATCCGGTCGGCAACCGTCGTCAAGGTTACCCGCCGGATGTTTGCCGACTTTTCGATTTTATAGATCGATTCTTGACAATAGGGATGATGGATGAGCAAAAGAATAAATAAAGCATAATAATAGCTGACTCCTCCACTAACCCGCACTGAGCCAGCGTGGTGGAGTATGGCTCAATCTAACTCGTATCCAGGTAAAGGCTTCCTCTCGGTGTGTGTGTGGGGGGGGGGGGGTTATGATTTGACCTTGTTTTGACGTTATATCTATAGTTGGCTAAAATTGGGTGCACCAGTGCTTCTGCTTCCCCGTACGGGAAAGGACGAATTTACCAATATATGAAACAAATATTTTGAAAAATTGATTCTTCAAAATAGCGAGTTTCAAGGTGGTAACTTTTAGGGTTCCGTACCCGAAGGATGCCAAACGGGACCCTATTACTAAGCGTCTGCTGTCCGTCTGTCCGTCAGAGGGCCCTCTCACACGAACCGTAATAGCTAGAAAGTTGAAATTTTCACAGAATGTGTATATCTGTTGCCGCAACAACAAGAAATAATACTGAAATAGATAGATAGATAATCACTTTATTCACTTTTTACAATACACGACATATTGAAAAAATAAAGGTGTCTTCATTCAAGAAATGTATTTTTTTGTACTTTTGGTACAATGATGATGCGGAACCCTCCGTGTGAGAGTCCGACTCGCACTTGGCTGTTTTTTTTTACATGCGTTTTAATATAACTGATAAAAATATACAAGTAGACAGGTATCGTAAGAAATCCTCCAAAAACCGTCAGTATGCGGCGTCTGCCAACCCGTACGAGAATGCATGACTCCATGTATGGTTAAAAGTATGGAATAGAAATCTGTTATTTACCGTACCGTACCCGAAGGGTGCCAAACGGGACCCTATTACTAAGCCCATCGCTGTCCGTCTGTCCGTTTGTCCGTCAGTGGGTCCTACAGCACAAACCGTAATAGCTAGAAAGTTGAAATTTTCACAGAATGTGATATCTGTTGCCGCAACAACAAAAAAATACTAAAATACGACAGATATTACAAATTAAGGGTGGTCCCCATAGACTTGATTTAATACACCCACGCATTTCAATATGATGGTATTACATATTTCGCGTCAACCTACATCGTTGAGGTAGCTCAGCGGGTATGATGTAGGCTCTCAATCGGTCGTGAGTTAAAATCCTCGTGAGGGCCACAGATTAATAAAGAGTTAGGTGAGGGCATTATCTTTTTTATTTATTTTTTGTTTTTGTTTTATTGTTTTGAGTGCTCAAGTTTTGTTATACGATAGTACGGTACTCTTCGTGTGCGATTCCGACCCGAACCGCACTTGACCGATTTTTCCCCTCCTTTTACCAGTAAGTTGAAACCTACGTCATAATTTTATTCAAATTCTTCACTAACAAGTCATAAACGTCATTATGGTTTAACCCCTCATTTGGCGAATCCCATTAACTGGGAGTTCTGGGTAGAAACGACCCCGCCGCAAATTACTGTCGGTAACCGATATGCCAGAGGTTTCGAGGGCTGATTTAGTGTGAGGGTTTTTGAGAAATTAAAATGGTAACGTTCCGAAATAGCATACAAAATATTACAATATAAAATTACTTTAAAAACCAAAATACTATACATATTATTTATTAGTATAACCTATCAATCTATGGGTAAACGTGGCTCAAATGTACATCTGTCACCCCGGATAGGAAAAGCTGACTCTAGCTGACACACTTTACTTTATTTCGGTTCGTATTTTGTTATGGTTCAGTGTTTTGTTTGTAATTCTAGGGGTTCCGTACCATAAAGGCTCTGCTGTAATCTGTCTGTTCGTCTTTCCGTTTATCTGATTAGCCCTATAGAACAGATAAATCATAAATAGTGTATGGTAAATAGACAGATGAATCTGTCAAATAAAGCTTAATAAGACTTTTTGAAACAGGCCATAATAGTCACAAACATATTGAACCCTACAGTTTCGTTGATGTCCTTTTACCTACTTTTGTTTGTTTAGGTTTAAAAAAAACTTACCGGACGTCCTTTAGGGCACACAACACACATGCTTTGCAACCCTTTGCAAATAATAAAAAAAAAGTTTACGGCCACCCGCCGTAAAGGATAAAGTTTTATGTAGAAATAGTCGCACACTCTAAGAAATAACGTAACAATGGATGGTTTCGACTGAAAATCAGCGCTGCAGCTCTGTTGCAGCTTTATGCTGAGTTGGATCCATTTCACTGCGAGGCATGCGTACGTCATCTTCTAATCATTTCACTGCGAGGCATGCGTACGTCATCTTCTAATCATTTCACTGGCGAGGCATGCGTACGTCATCTTCTAATCATTTCACTGGCGAGGCATGCGTACATCATCTTCTAATCATTTCACTGCGAGGCATGCGTACGCCATCTTCTAATCATTTCACTGCGAGGCATGCGTACGTCATCTTCTAATCATTTCACTGCGAGGCATGCGTACGTCATCTTCTAATCATTTCACTGGCGAGGCATGCGTATGTCATCTTCTAATCATTTCACTGGCGAGGCATGCGGTACATCATCTTCTAATCTCTTCTGTTTCGAAAAATACTTACCTACGTGTTTACTTCTACAGTGTAATGTCGTTTTCCTGCCTTTGCCATTGCCTGTTTGTTGATGTACCCATGTTTTCTTCGATGAATCGTATGTCTATGTCTAAGTCTAAGAAAGCGTCACGCCTTTTCCCATACGGGGTGGCTGAAGCACACACTTTTCGCCATTTATCCATCTCTGACTCTAAAAGGAAAGAGTTCGTAAATAGATCCTCAGAGTCTTACTCAATCTTACTCGTATCTGTGTAAAGGCCTGAGCCCCTCGGTGGGGAAAATTGGCTAGATTTATTTTATTGACCGAGCGAGCGAAGCGTCTCCGTTTCAGGTTTGGGCAAAAATGCTTTCGTATGTCTGTCCGGTTATTCTCCTCTACAGGTCGCATTTATGACCCGATTCTCGTGAAATTTTGTGAGCAGGTTGGAAAAATAAATAGGATTTTTTACTCGAGCCATTTTTTAGATTTTTTTCAAAATGGCGGAGATATGGGGTTTTAAAATGTAAAAAAATCGCTACAACCCAAACGGCTCGATGGATATTAACAAATGAGATGTCGTTGGATTCGTAAAGACCATGAGAGTAAAACAGACTATATAATTTTAGTAAAAAGTCAATAGGTTGTATTAAAGATCGCGAAATGTAGTTTACAAAGTTATTGGTGCGGCTACTTTCATACTGCATGTACGTAACCAGGTACATTTATAAGTTTGTATGTGTTATTGAAAGAAAATTATTTGGGTTATTTTTTTTATGTGTGTTAGCAGTTCAGCTTTCCCACCGACATACTCGCGAGGTCTACAGCTCACAGAGCCACTAGTTTATTATAGTGACAGGGGGTTTGCTCGTTGCCAGAGCTGAGTAAGCGACGACGTCGCTTTACGTAAAATAACAATGTCGCTTAATTCAAGTACTACCTGTCGCTTTACGTACGTTGTCGCCGGAATTGATTCATAATTCACAAATTCTTTGCAGGCAGATGATGGCTCCAATAAATCTATTTGGACTTTACCTTTCTTAAATCGTGTGTAGTTATTTTTAACCGACTTCCCAAAGGAGGAGGTTTACAATTCGTCCGGGTGTTTTTTTTATGTATGCGCCCCGTAGCGCCTAGACGGATGGACCGATTTGGAAAATTATTTTTTTGTTTGAAAGGGTTTACCTTCCCATTGGTCCCATTGACACCAGGTCAGGATCTGATGATGGGATCCTGGAGAAATCGAGGGAACTCTTCAAATATTATTATTAGGCAGACCTATAGTGATTTTTGTGTTTTTAGTAATAACTCGTGCATTTACTCACGGTAAGCATAATATTGTGATGCGGAACTGCTGATGAAGACCACACATGGCTACCAGAACTGCTCAATACTAGGTACAAATACAATGCGTGGCTGACGGGCAACGCATAGCCTAAACCGGTGGACCTAGAGCCATGAAACTTTGTACAGAGGTTCCTTAGTAGCGTGGGGTAGCACTGAGATGGGATTTGACAAAATTAATTCTCCAAGGGGGGGGGGAATAAGGGGTTACAGTTTGTATTAAACTCAATCTAATCAAATAGGGTTTGTGGATGTCGGTATTTTCTAAAGTTTACTTTTTGTTTCAATTGTTATTCACTATTCTTAATGCACGCACACGCACACAATATCGAATCGTTACATGAATAAAAAAATATATTTTTAATTTCAGTTTCACCATATTTTATAATATTTCCCACATTCGAAATTACAGGTTGTGAGGTTAAAGCCATTATTTTGACTCAATTTCGCGTTTCCTCGCGTTCTAACCCCCTACCTTGGACGCGGTATCATTTACCCATCACCAGTTTTCCTTTTGAGGGCGCATCGTACTGGCGAAAATAATGGCTTGCAAATAGGGTTGTTCCCAATAAGGTTTACTGAGGCTAAATAATTATGAATCATTCTAACTAATATGGGCATTTAAATGTTCTGTGGGTCTAACGCTGAGCAGTGGTAGGAAATCGGCCGTAATTTCCCGTGATTATAAAGAACTGAAGAATTTTATAATATTTAGCGACTATTTTTGAAGCTACCCTTTTAGGGTTACTGACACATCTGTACGACATCCAAATTGTATGGAATCGGAAATATTTTTGAATAAATGAGAACTTGTTTATATAATGGGAACTTGTCGAATTGTCACGTAAAATTAAATCAGACGAAATGGGAAGTGGTCATAATGACACTATGGCTCGCCTTTCAATTTAAATTTCAAATCGTTTTTTTTGCATACGCATATATGCGTATAATATAATTATAGGTGGTGTTTTTGCATACGCATATACAGGTATAGGTGGTGTTTTTTATAATACCTACTTTAAATTAATGCAGTGTATTTTACCGTTTGGTAATTATGTAAATGCTAACTACCACATTCGCATTTGTTCCATTCCTGATAACAATGGAACTATTGATAATATAATATTCTCTTTTGACCCATCATGAAACAGTTCCATGGAACTGAAGCGGAGTATTGGTATTTGTCATGTATTCTCCATTTTCCATTGTAAAATCTATCATTTTGTGCAGTAAAGTATAGTAGATTGTGCAACAAGGGCATAAAGTATAGTAGATTGTGCAACAAGGGCATAAAGTATAGTAGATTGTGCAACAAGGGCATAAAGTATAGTAGATTGTGCAACAAGGGCATAAAGTATAGTAGATTGTGCAACAAGGGCATAAAGTATACTAGATTGTGCAACAAGGGCATAAAGTATAGTAGATTGTGCAACAAGGGCATAAAGTATACTAGATTGTGCAACAAGGGCATAAAGTATAGTAGATTGTGCAACAAGGGCATAAAGTATAGTAGATTGTGCATCAAGGGCATAAAATATAGTAGATTGTGCAAAAAGGGCATAAAGTATACTAGATTGTGCAACAAGGGCATAAAGTATAGTAGATTGTGCAACAAGGGCATACAGTATAGTAGATTGTGCATCAAGGGCATAAAGTATAGTAGATTGTGCAACAAGGGCATAAAGTATACTAGATTGTGCAACAAGGGCATAAAGTATAGTAGATTGTGCAACAAGGGCATAAAGTATACTAGATTGTGCAACAAGGGCATAAAGTATAGTAGATTGTGCAACAAGGGCATAAAGTATAGTAGATTGTGCAACAAGGGCATAAAGTATAGTAGATTGTGCAACAAGGGCATAAAACGCACTATTTTACCCACGAGTTATACACTCTGCTTTTCACTTCGATTGTGAGGAAATTAAACAGAAATATTCCAAAAAAAGTAAATAGGTACCATGAAATAATTGCAAATTGAAATTACCGAGAAAAAATAAGGACTTCCGCCATTAAACTTTTTTTTGGACGTGCCTCCGCAGCCGTCTCTGGCCGCCGGCAGTGGCACTTAGGCCGGGACTCCACCAAAGCGGAGATGTGGAATATTTGAATGGCGCGCGCGATGGAAGCGGAGATGTGAGCTGTTTCCATCGCGCATACAAATATTCCACATCTCCGCTTTGGTGGAGTCCCGGCCTTAGCATAGGTGTATGTGGCTGTTTACCTGCCGACCTTTGTCAGAGTCTGAGATTTAGACGAAGATTTTACTTCATGCTCTAGAACATAAAATTTGATTTTATGCTGGCTATACCCGACATAAAGACGAACTTTACGAGCATGAGAAGTGAAAAGTATATTGAAACTAAAGGATACTATGGGTGACATGGGAATTACCCCTCAAAATTACGGGTTAGCAATTCGCTAATTGTGATAATGGATGGGGTGTAATTGAACCAAACACGTGTTATGGAAATAGTTGTTTTATACCACCCATTGTTAGGGCGTTAAGCTTGCTCCCCATTACGCTGCCATGATGATAGGGTGACAGTGTGGACCATTTCATAAGGCATCAAAAATAACTGCACGAACTGCGGGGCCCGACTCTCTTCTTAGCGATAGCGTGTCGATTGCTTCCAAGAGCGCAAAATGCACGCGTTCACTCAGTCTTGATAAATCCGACAAGCTTGATCAGTTTTTTTTTTATTTGATATAAAAATCGTAAAGCAGTTCACAGAATACATCTACATACCAAGTTTCAACTGTGTAGTCCTAATAGTTTTGGAATAAAGTTGCTGTTACATAGGGACGGACAGACAGACAGACAATACAGACAGACAGATTTGACGAAACTATAGAGAGAGATAATGTTTAACCGATTCTTAAAAATAAAGAGAGATGGACTGTCCCTGATGGGGCGCAGGGAAGCGCGTTCCATAGTGAAATAGCCGTCACCCGGTAACCTTCCTCCGCAGGTGCTCCAGCAGGCCGGGAACATCGAGCGCCTCGGCCGCTTCCTGTGGTCGCTGCCGGCCTGCGAGCGGCTGCACGCGCACGAGTCCGTGCTGAAGGCGAAGGCCACGGTCGCCTTCCACCGAGGCAACTTCAAGGAGCTGTACCGGCTGCTGGAGTCGCACACGTTCAGCCCGCACAACCACGCCAAGTTGCAGACTTTGTGGTTGAAAGGTGAGTAGTTGCTTTGTGTACACAATCCAAAGTACCTTAATTCACTTTTTAACCGACTTCCCAAAGGAGGAGGTTTACAATTCGTCCGGATATTTGTTTTTTATTTTTTTTTTTATTTTTTATGTATGTTCCCCGATAGCGCCTAGACGGATGGACCGATTTGGAAAATTATTTTTTTGTTTGAAAGGGTTTACCTTCCCATTGGTCCCATTGACACCAGGTCAGGATCTGATGATGGGATCCTGGAGAAATCGAGGGAACTCTTCAAATATTATAGGCAGACCTATAGTGATTTCTATGTTTTTCATAATAACTCGTGCAAATGCACATGGTAAGCATAATATTGTGATGCGGAATTGCTCATGAAGACCACATATGGCCACCAGATCTGCTCAATACTAGGTACAAATACAATGCGTGGCTGGCGGGCAGGCAACGCATAGCCTAAACCGGTGGACCTAGAGCCATGAAACTTTGTACAGAGGTTCCTTAGTAGCGTGGGGTAGCACTGTGATGGGATTTGACAAAATTAATTCCCCAAGGGGGGGGGGGGGGGGGGGTAAGGGGTTACAGTTTGTATTAAACTCAATCTAATCAAATACGGTTTGTGGAAGTCGGTTTTTTCTAAAGTTTACTTTTTGTTTCAATTATCATCACATCTATTCAAAAAGATCTACTTTAGTCCCGGCAAACAGGGACTAAAGTAGGTCATTTAGTCCCTAGGGACTAAAAGTAACTTTTTAATTTTGTTGCCAGTACAAAGGAAAAAGATGCTGACACTAATCAGTTTTACTACCACTCAGGCTGACAGACCCAATTAAAAGAGAGATCGATTCTAAACGCAGCCAAAAAAAAAAAAGTTTGTACTAAAATGCGTACTCGACACAGATTAGATAATCCGATCGACAGAATCGATTGACACCGATTGGTGACAACAGAGAAACAACCTTACAAAATTGATATCGAAACACGGACCAAATAATTAAAAAGTTGTTGTAAACAAAGCGCGCCAAATCTGAATGCTGTAATTATTTCAATTTCGTTTGCGGATATGAGTAAAGAATATGAGTGAAAGTGAGTGTCTAACTCCAGATGATACAACAACAAACGCGAATGACAAATACAAGATCTGTTACCAATAAAATCACGAGGAATATAGGTATGTAAAAACTGTAATCCTGTAGAAAAATTCAAGAGTTTATCTGAAAATGCTTTTTGAACCAATTTTCAAGATTTGGCCAATACTAAACAAGCTTTAACTATGTGGAGGACATATTCGTAATTGGTAATTTCTTTATTGTACTAACACAAGAATGACATACGAAAACTTATAATAATAGATAACAAGAGATTTCTTCCAACAAACCATTACACACAACATATCACGACAATTGTGTAAATAAATAATAGGGTGTAACAGAAAGGGGTGTGCAAGCCGGAAGAATGTTGTTAGGGACATCATTTTGAACAACTTTCACTATGGGGCCGAGTTGATCAGAGCAACATTATTTTTCACTCCACCATACAGATCAGCTGAGCGCTAGGCCCGAAATGTACTGAGTTAATAAAAATAAAGTTGCTCTGATCAAGTTGGTCCCATAGTGAAAGTTGTTTAGAATGATGTCCCTCTTTCCGCTTGTACATCCCTTTCTGTTACACCTTGTAGGTAGGTACATGTATGTTATTTTATTGATTACTTAATACTTTTCTCATAGAGGGTGATGAAAAGTAGAGTGTCCACCTCAGGAGTAAAAACTATTTTTGGCTCGAGTGATGTACTTTGAATCCCTCGCTCCCTCAGGATTCTACTTTTGAGTCCCGAGTCGTTACACTCGGGACTCAACTCTAGAATCCCTCGGTCGCTCAGGATTCAAAAAACACTCTCGCCCTAAAAATAGTTCTTTACTCCCTTGGTAAACAATCTACTATTTGAACCGACTTCCAAAAGGAGGTTTACAATTCGTCGGGGTTTTTTTAACCGACTTCCCAAAGGAGGTGGTTTACAATTCGTCCGGATGTTTTTTAGGGTTCCGTACCCGAAGGGTGCCAAACGGGACCCTATTACTGAGACTTCGCTGTCCGTCTGTCCGTCCGTCCGTCCGTCCGTCCGTCCGTCCGTCCGTCCGTCTGTCACCAGGCTGTATCTCATGAACCGTGGTAGCTAGACAGTTGAAATTTTCACAGATGATGTATTTCTGTTGCCGCTATAACAACAAATACTAAAAATCAAAAGAAATTTAATATTAAGGGGGGCTCCCATACAACAAACGTGATTTTTTTGCTCGTTTTTGCTCGATATTGATAATGGTAGCAGGTAGACGCTTAAAATGTTCACAATATATTGAGTATATTATTTACTTAAAAAATAAATAATTAAATTAAAATTAAATTAATATTTAGGGGGGGCTCCCATACATTTTTTTTGCGGTTTTTTATAGATAATGGCACGGAACCCTTCGTGCGCGAGTCCGACTCGCACTTGGCCGGTTATTTTTTATGTATGTGCCCCGATAGCGCCTAGATCGATTTGGAAAATTATTTTTTGTTTGAAAGGGTTTACCTCTAGTGGACTTACTATTGTCTTCCTCTAAAAGTAGACTTACTATTGTCTACCTCTAAGGTACAGAGTTAAGTTCCCTTCGGACCGTTTCGTCCATAATTTCTGAGCTAGCTACCAAATGGGAAAACTAAATCCCTGCTAGAGCTGTCTGTCTGTCTGTCTGTCCGTGTGTCACAACCTTTTAAACCAAGATTGCGTGAACGTATCAAGCTGAAATTTATACCAATAATTAAGGTATGTGGTCGCATAAAGCTGAGAATAACCGGCCAAGTGCGAGTCGGACTCGTGCACGAAGGGTTCCGTGCCATTATCTATAAAAAACCGCAAAAAAAAATGTATGGGAGCCCCCCCTAAATATTAATTTAATTTTAATTTAATTATTTATTTCTTAAGTAAATAATATACTCAATATATTGTGAACATTTTAAGCGTCTACCTGCTACCATTATCAATATCGAGCAAAAATGAGCAAAAAAATCACGTTTGTTGTATGGGAGCCCCCCTTAATATTAAATTTCTTTTGGATTTTAGTATTTGTTGTTATAGCGGCAACAGAAATACATCATCTGTGAAAATTTCAACTGTCTAGCTACCACGGTTCATGAGATACAGCCTGGTGACAGACGGACGGACGGACGGACGGACGGACGGACGGACAGACGGACAGCGAAGTCTCAGTAATAGGGTCCCGTTTGGCACCCTTCGGGTACGGAACCCTAAAAAATCAACCTTCTAGGTCAACGCAATCGAACGGTACGACCGTTTATGCTGTAAAATGGTTGGATTTTCATAAGTAATCGCAATGGACCCCAAAACCTATACTACTTACTAGAGTACTTCCCGTAGGCCTACAGTCATGAAAATTGGCACAAAGCAAGGTCTTATAGCACAAGTAAAGGGACAAATCTGAAAACTGCAAATTTCTGTCTTTCTACAAAAAAGTTTAAATGGACGACATAATACTTTTAGTTTTATATGGAAACCTAATTTAATTACACATGTTACGCACCCCATGTGTGATCGGAACCCTTGGTCCGCGAGTTCTACTCACACTTGACCGTTTATTTATATCAGGCAGGATACACCTTTACTACACCATCTTCTTCGCTCCTGATATATTGTGATTATGTACAAGGTGTAAATGAAATAACGCAAAATGAGAAACTGCTTTGTTAGGAACATCATTCTGAGCAACTTTCATTATGAAACCAATTTGATCAGAGCAACTTAATTTTTCACTTCCCAGTACATTTTGGCCTGATTGAGGAAGGAAAATAAAGTTGCTTTGATCAAATCGATTTCATAGTGAAAGTTGCTCAGAATGATGTCCCTATCAAAGTAGTTTCTCATTTTGCCACCTTGTATATCAGGATCGAAGAAGATGGTGCAGTAAAGAAGGGGCCTATAAATAACCAGCAGTGGTCGACGTAGTATGGGCTGATTCGTCATCATCATCCCACTGTTGGGCATAGGGCTCACCCAAAGCACGCCACTCGCGTCTCTGTCTCGCCATTCTGGTCCACTAGCTGTCACAGCCACCTTTACAATATCATCTGACCATCGGGCCGGTGATCTGCCCTGCTCTTTTCCCTGTTCGCAGCCGCTGGGCTGATTGATTGATGTTTATGTACATGTTTATGTTTATGTCCAGCCCACTACATGGAAGCGGAGCGGCTACGCGGCAGGCCGCTCGGGGCCGTGGGAAAGTACAGAGTACGGCGCAAGTTCCCGCTGCCAAGGACTATATGGGACGGAGAAGAGACCAGCTACTGCTTCAAGGTTAGTGGCGATGGGGTTACCCCTGTACTAGCTACTGCTTCAAGGTTAGTTCTTACGAAGATATGTTTGGTACCGATTTAAATAAGGTCGAGTAATGTGAACATAGGAATATATGGGCGCGGCGATTGCTGTCCCGGAAAAGTCACATGCTGTGACTCGAACAACAGACCCAGTAGAGGGGCGGTCTTTGTTGATAGGGCATCGTCTACCAACGCTTTAGGGAAGCGAAACCGCCCAGGAAGAAAATCCCTAGCTAGGCTTTTAGTTAATAAATGTAATATTGTTATATGTAAATCTAGTTTTAAGGTATTTATCAATATGGGTTTCTTTATTACCTGAAATAAAAAATATTATTATTATTATTTATACAATTAGTATTTTTTTCTCCTTTCGCGCAGGAGAAGTCGCGGTCCGTCCTGCGCGACTGGTACATCCACAACCCGTACCCCTCCCCGCGGGAGAAGAGGGAGCTGGCCGAGACCACCGGCCTGACCACTGTGCAGGTAACTGACTAACTCTTCACTAAATAAAAGGTCCCTTTTTGACAGTTCACGCCACGCCCGTGAAGTTTTAACCCCTAACTGTCATAACGGGCCTTTTATTTTGTGAATGGTGTAGGCTGGATTTTACCAACAAAAAGTTATGCGAAAATAACTATCCCGGGGATAATTTGTATGAAAATAACAGTTCAAAATGAGGTCATTCTATGAAAAAGTGAAGATAATCTCGAGTACAAAGTTACTCTTCGTTGGTAAAATTCGCTCTAACCTGGGGTTAAATGTGGAGATAAACCTAACCTAACCTAAGCTGGACTAACCTAAACTCTAACCTACCCGAACCTAAAGTAACCTAACCTAAGCTAAGCTAATTTAACTCGAACTTATTTATTTTTATTCTGTAGATATTACAAATATACTGATGATACAGCATGATACAGGTTTTTCCTACTTTGGGAGGCAGGGACCTTAAAAATGTAAACCCTGTTATTTTGCACAATAAATTATTCTCTTATACTTAGAATATACCACGTAATTTTTTGCCTCTTCTCTTCGATGGACCACTTCCGATCCTCAAAATGAAAAAAGGAATCTTTGTAGGATCACTTCGTTCTTCGTCTGTCTGTCTGTCTGTCCGTCCGTCGGTCAAGACCTTTTTTTATCGGGAACGCGTGGAGGTATCAAGCTGTTCTAGCTGTCAACGCAATCAAAATCTACGACCGTTTATGCTGGAAAATTATAGATTTTCATAGTAAATAATCTAAATAGACACAAAACCTATAGGGTACTTCCTGTTGACCTAGAATCATGAAATCTGGAACAAAGCAAAGTTTTATAGCACAAGTAAGGGAAAAAATATGTAATTTGATTCACATGGATGACGTTATACTTCTTATTGTAATTAATATTATCAATAAATGATGTCTATGTCTATGTCTATGTCTATTTTTGTATGCAGAAATCTAATTGCACCAGTTACGAGGTAACATAACAATCTCCAGTGAACCTTGGTGCGCGAGTCCTGCTCGCACTTGACCGTTTATCTATTTAGAAACCTAACTACACTAGTTACGCGGTAACAATCTACAGTAGGGATGTTCGGAACCCTTGGTGCGCGAGTCCTGCTCGCACTTGACCGTAAATCTAAAGCCGCGATCACACAGTGCATGCGGTTTTATTGAAGCAACTCTTGTGGTTTTACACTTGAAACTTAATACCTTTCTACCGCTTCCTTATATTTACACTATATTGTATTACTGTATAAAAAAACTCGTTATCGGTTTGTCTAAGTATCAGTACATAATTGGGATAAAATCATTTGAGTTTGATTTCAAATAGTCTTTCGTAGGTCGACTTACCAGTAACCCTGTAGAACGACGGAAACATGACTCGGGAATAGGAACAAGTGGGATGGCAATTGTGCGCGCGCGCCTAATCTGAATCAACGTAGGCGCCAAAACATAAAAATAATAAGCTATTTCAGGGAATTACATTTCAATCTTGAAATCGCTAGTAACAACAATTCCCCACTTAATACAATTAATAGGAAGATCATATTTACTACTACTGCGGTTATAATAGGAAAAAAAATTGGAAAAAAGGGTTGACTTTGGATTTATTTTCTATCGAGAAACCAGAAAATGATTACGATTTGCCGAGTATTTCCTGAAATACACATGACAAAAGCACCCCCAATTTATTCATGAGGCGCCTAAGAACTACCTACCCGTTCAGGTAAAAGCCATGCTATTACTTATATGCTGTGAATAAGGTTTACTATAATGTTTGTTATAATGTTTGTTGCAGGTTTCAAATTGGTTCAAAAACAGGAGGCAAAGAGACAGACAGGCTGAACATAAAGACGGGTGAGTAAATAATAATAACGAGATTATCTCTAAAAAGAGATCTCATATTAGGAACTAGCTCCCCTTTGTACAGTATATATACGTATCTGGGTCGATTTCACGTCAGACGAATGAGATCTCATTCGTGAGACGAATCTCATTCGTGTGACACCAAATATTCAAATATGCAGCGTGCGTAACAACGTTCGTAGCAGATTCGAAACGATTGCAAACGCTATTTGCAGCGTGCGTAACAACGTTCGTAGCAGATTCGAAACGATTGCAAACGCTATTTGCAGCGTGCGTAACAACGTTCGTAGCAGATTCGAAACGATTGCAAACGCTATTTGCAGCGTGCGTAACAACGTTCGTAGCAGATTCGAAACGCTTGCAAGGCAAAGTTCAAAAAAGTTCAAAAATTTTTTTATTGACCATAAAATCATACATATTACTTAGTCAACGTCAATATAATATTAATATTTTTGTATACTACCGCCCGTTCGGAAGTTGTGGGCTTAGGGATGGAGCAAAGAAGGGCAAGAAACCTCCCCCGTACCTCTTTTAAAATATCAGAGCCTTAAAAATACAATGTTATGTATTTCTACTTAAGTCTAAGGAAATACACCGAGGAGAGACGTACTGACTCAGTCCATCGCCCCTCTTTGGATTTCTGTGCGCTGAGATGGTAAAGACCTATTTCTATTTTCTATTTCTATTTTCAGGGCTATTTTCAGCGTGCGTAACACCATTCGTGGGTCGATTTCACGACGCACGATTGAGATCTCATTCGTGTGAGACGAATCTCATTCGTGTGATGAAATCGACCCATCTACATCTTGTTTCCGTATTTTTAACCGACTTAAAAAAGGAGAGGCTTCTTAATTCGGTTGTATGTTTTTTTTATCATTATTATTTTTAATGTGTGTTACATCGAAACTGGTATCTACAATTCATGAACCGATTTCAAAAATTCTTTTTTTGTTTTAGAGGGTTACTACTCATAAGCTTTGTCCCTTTTTTTTGAAAATAAGGGTTCGGTCCAGTTGGTTGGTTTCAATATGAAAATATCTGAAAAGTATAATGTCATAACCATAACATTAAATAACGTATTGTTTCCTTTCTATAACTGTGGGCTGACTTTAAGGGACCAATATTCGTCCATATTGTGTATTATGTTTGGCATCAAACTCAAACTCAAACTCAAATGTTTATTGCGTTCTAAGTGTTGTACAGATGTTACATTATATGTAGGAACTTATGACTTAGAACCCTTTTCGGGTATTGCACAGGTAATAATCTCACATACATGTGAATCTTATATAAAAGGCAGAATACAGATGTTGTAGGCTCATTTCCGTGTTTTAAGACGACATTCGCAACGCGAGCAGAGAGGATTGAGTAATAGGTCTCGAAGTCGGTTTTTTTTAAGTTTTTCACTCTGTGAATTATTAATTATGTATTATGTATTAGATTAATCAAACCAAGCCACACCTGGAGCCATTCTCACACACGTGAATTGAAAGCGACATAAAATTGCTGGTACTTTCGTATGATTAAGTGTCGTAGACAATTTGCGTGTACGGTTTCAGTTCGTGTGGGTGAGATGAGTTCGCGTGGGTGAGATGAGAATTGGCTTCGAGTCTCGTGTGTAACTCGAAAAGGAATAGTGTTAGATCTCTCCGGAGGGCTTAAAATCAAAATTAAAATTGATCTTATGATGTTTGCTAACATTACCATTGAAGGAAAGGGTTGTCATCATAACTTATTTATTTTTCTGTGTTTGGTGTCTCCTTTAGTATCCGCTCTTAGGGATAATACTCGATTCAGGCGTTAAATCACGGTGGCCTTTATACTTTAGTAAATCAGCTGGTTATTGTACTGAAGAGACCAAACAATGCATTTGCAACGATAATATAAGTTGGTCATGGTATCTATTAGTATAGACGCCGGCGAGCATTTTAATCTAAGTATGTGAAGCAGTGATTTGCAGATTAGAACGCGTCATGTTATGTAGGATTGATATATCGTGAGAGCGGTAGTAGAATATTACTCAAGAGTAATACCTGCCTCACACTCCCACGTCTATTGCTCTCCATTGTTAATTTGTTCGGCCTTTGTCCTTACGCGAGCATACCGATTAACATAAAATGACGCCGCGACGACGTCATAATCATATAACTGGCAGGCTGGCAAAGCCACTGTTTGCAACAACTATAATATTAATAAGACAGTAGCTCATCGACCCTTCCTCTACAATAAATTCTACATCATTATTCCTATGCTCATTATATCCAGGGTATTATAGATATAGATAATGTCATCTACCCTCTGGTTGACCACCATCGTTCATTGTGGTCTGCTTAATTTTACTGAAAAGTGGCTCCCGCGTCTTAACTAACTTGTCATACGATATGTGATAATGACTGATCAGCTGATCATTATAGTTGTCAGCAGTTTTGTAACAAACGCTCAACAATGTGCTGACCGAGAATTATTTGATACTTTTGAAGTCATTCGAACAATCAGGCTCAATCAATAATTATGATGACGCACGCAGATTTTGGGTTTTCAGTGATGTATTATTTTACCTATACTCCGTGACGTACTTTCAAACAGATAGTTAACCGAGGATTGAAAGATCGGCCCTCAAGCAACTAAATTATTATTGCCTCGATTTTATCTTTTTAATCCCACCACTACCGCCGCGTCTGTTTTGGGTCAGTCAAGCAGAAGTCCCGGCTTCGGTGCTCGGTCGGTCAGAAAAAAAGGTATTTTTTCCCGACGACGACGAGGTCTATTATTTGTTTGGTTTTGTTACATTTGGGTGGGCCTGTCGATAGAGTCACATGTGTTCAATACAAAGGATGGTATATAATTAGTTGGAAAGATAAATCTACTAATCTACTCATCGACTTATCATCTACTAGCTACTACTACTACTAAGTATATTATCTATCTATCGACAGGCCAAAGATAAATCTTTTAGATCTATCTTTGGCGGGTATTGTTTTGAGCGGGGCGGAGAGGACTTACTATTGAATTGAAGGTGTCGCGGAAGATCGCGAACTCGACGCTTGTTTTACTATGGTGAGTACGGAACGCAACTGTCACTTGAAATGTTTTATATTGGCGGGTATTGGAAAGAATCTCGCCTGTCATTGATACTGCCTTTCTACTTCTTGCAAGGTTAGTTAGCGCCAAAAAGACGACTGCGTGACGTTGCTGTGGGCTCGCCGATGGGTTGAGTGAGGTGGGGACGAAGGTATCTATCTCCGCGCGCACGAGCCACGATTCCGTCGTGGCTGCGTGACATTGATCAACGGTTGACCTGGTGAGTTGCTTACATTACTAAATGGTAACGCTCTGAAAGTGATGGTGACCGGGAGATGAGATGTCCCCCATGTTGTTATACAGATTTCAGTGCATCCTAAAGGCCATGAGCTGGTGGATGGGTAGTTGAAATGCTGTCGGTGGTACAAGGGTTTGGCTGTAGGGGAGGTAGGAGGCCAACCAACGGAACAGTATGAGTTCCGGTGAGCTCGTGGTCGGAAGAGGTAAACTTGTCCCTCAGATCACGGAGCTGAAGAAGGATTGAGACGATCGTTGCAGTGCACCAGCTACGGTGACTGTAGCGGTGGTCCTTCTCGTGAGAATGTGTGAACAATGATCATCGCAGTCATTGGTTCTTATCTGATTGATGGGCATCTTGCTCCGGGTCACCAGCAGTTTCATTTAACCCTGACAGTTGTGTAATTGTGTTATGTTGTATTTTATTCTATGTGGATTGAAAAGTCGCCACATATTTTGGTGGAGATGCTGGGATCGCTGTCGTTATGCTGCCCCTGTCAGTGTGTTGTGGTATGAAGTACCTTTGTCTTTGTGATATGCATTAGTATGGCGGGGAAGGAATGGTCGAACATTGGTCGTCTCGTTGACAGGGGGTTGATGAGCGTCGACAGTCCGCTGGGGGCAGTGGGCACCCCAGGGATAAAATGTTCATGGTAAAGTAAAGCCGTGTCGGTTGAAAGAATAACCGACGGCATAGTGGCATTGGTCGTCTCGTTGACAGAGGGTTGACGAGTGTCGACAGTCCGCTGGGGGGCAGTGGGCACCCCAGGGATAAAATGCTCAAGGTGAAGTGAAGTCGTTTCAGTTGATAGAGAATAACTGACGGCATTAGTGACATTGGTCGTCTCGTTGACAGGGGGTTGACGAGTGTCGGCAGTCTGCTGGGGGCAGTGGGCACCCCGGGGATAAAATGTTCACGCTAAGTAACCTTTAGACCTGCTCCCCGCCCCGCTAGCAATTTGTTGAAAAATAAATTTTTCAAACAATCTTTGTTTGGTTCATACACATGATTGGGTGGGGCATTCGGCAGCGATCGAATCAAATAACTAATAGATCTGCAACTGTTGAGGGTTATAATTATTTTCAGATACCTACATATGCCTACATACAATTTATTTTCTGATTTCATTTTTTTACCACAAGACGTTTCGTTCTTATCGGTATTCGTCCACAATTTTTATGGCAACATTGAGTTACTGTCTATGGTCTAGTGATGTACCATATCCGGTAATCAAGTTCGATTCGCAAGATCGGTTTTTTATTATTTGTTATTTGTCATATTTGCAGGTTTTACGGTGTACAAATAAATAAAGAATCAATTTGACTTGTTGTTTTATTTCCTTACTTGTTTGCGATATTGTTATTTTATGCTTAGATTTTTTATTTTTTGCGAACAGGCTGTATGGTCGTGTTCCTATGCCTACCGAAAATATTGTCAACGCCATATTGGACGCTATTAGTCTATATTGTCTATGTTTTTTTTCACTTTCGAATGGCGTAAATGTTTTTTTGCGTTTTTTTGTCAACTTTAAAAGTAAGCTGGTTCTGTCTGAAGAAAGTTGTAAAGTTACGAAAGTAATTAGACACTGCGTGTGCTGCGAAGTTCTATCGTGTTGTGCACAGGGAGCAATTGGCTCTCGCGAGTGAGCGCCGCAAAACCTCCGCAACGCCAAGCAAACCGTACAGTTGCGGTTGGAAGTGGTAAGAAGTTCAAAATACTTACATATTCTACGTAAAAATACGTAGATTCAACTTGAACTTAAGTTCCCTGCACTCGTTTTCAGTCATAAGCCCGTACCATGGAAGAAATTCTGCGCAACCGGTTGGAGCAGAGGCGCGCAAAGCTCAAGAAATTGGCAGACACCGAGGTGGCAGAGATACTTGCCAAGTCACAGACGGAAGGAGTGTCTCTCGAAGATCTAAAGAATGCTAAGATCTTACTAAATGAGTACCTTGTCAGGTTCCAAAGTGAACTTCACTCATATGTCGAGCGGATCACGGAACCTGCCACTGATCTCATGGAGCAGTGTCTAGGGGACCAAATAGAAGTCGAAGATAAGTTAGACGCAATCACCATAATGCTGCAGAGCACTCCCGCTCAGGCCTTGTCAACACCTTTACAAACAGGAATGACAAAGCTTCCCAAATTAGAATTACAAAAGTATAACGGAGACGTATTGCGATTTACTGAATTCTGGGACAGTTTTGAAGCAAATGTTCATAGTAGGGCTATCAAAGACGTCGAAAAATTCTCTTATCTGCTTGCCTCGCTTGAGGGAAAAGCTAAGGAAGCTGTAGTGGGCCTGACAACTACAAACGCGAATTACTCCATTGCGATCAACATCCTTCGGAAGCAATTCGGAAGCTCTGAAAGAGTCACGGATGCCCATTACGAAGCCCTAAATAATCTGGTCAGGTCAGGCAACAGTAGCACGGAGTGTAGAAGAACTCTCAACTCCATAGAGAAACACTTGAGGGTTTTGGAAAGCTTGGACGAGAAAACCGAAGGAAGTCATTTACGGGTGTTATTGTTGAGTAAGTTCCCGGAAACCGTCCTGTATCAAGTAAATCTGCTGACCCAAGAAAATAGAAACACAAAGGCTATACAGGAAGCTCTCAACAAGGTTATAACAGCCATGGAGAGTGCTGATGTCAGTCAGGAACATATTGTAGGTCCTGCGGTAAGCTCAACTAGCGCTTTACATGTCAATGTCGAACAGCGAAGAAAGAGACATCTAGCACGGGATTTCCAGTCTTCAAAGAAGAGGAGAATACAGTGCGCATTCTGTGACAACGGTGACCATTACTCTGATCAATGTAAAACATACAAAACTTTCCAAGAGCGAAAGACTAAACTTGGCACCAAATGTTGGACATGTTTCCGCCCCGGACATAACAGTAGGCAGTGCACATCAAAACTGGCATGTGTACACTGCAAGAAAACAAACCACAACCGAGCACTGTGCTACAGACCCAAATCATCATCATCCACATCGGCAGCGACTGGAAGATTTGGGTCCAGATTCCAGCCTGAACACAAGACTAAGGAGAAAGTCGACAAACAAGTTGACCAAAACCTAGCCGCTAACGGTAAAATGACAGAGCCTATAAATGAGGTACACACCATGGTACGAAATCTAAGTAATAAAACCTTTTTACAGACGGCAGTAACCAAAATTAACAACGAGACTTGCAGGCTCCTCTTGGATTCCGGTAGCCAGAGGAGCTATATATCAACACGGATGGCGAAGAAACTTAGCCTGATACCGGACAAAGAAGATTTTCTCATGGTGTTTACATTTGGCGCCGACAAACCCAAGGAAATTACAAGTCCTTCTGCGGAAGTTGAGATAACCACAAAACGAGGTGTGAGTAAGATGATTCGGGTGAACATTGTTCCACATATTACTAAAAGGATACCGATGGCCCAAGTTGACACAACCGGGATGGTAGACCTACTTGCAGACGACAGCTCTGTGGGGGAAGGGATAGACTTACTAATAGGCAACGACTACTACTTTACGTTCATGAAACAGGAACATATCAAACTAAGGAATTATGTATACCTAATTAATTCTGAATTTGGATGGCTGGTGTCAGGAAACACGTCAGAGGGTGAAAGTGAACATACCCTATCTATAGTGACGTATTGTCAGTGTCATCAATCTGGATGTCCGTATTTCACAGAACCTGATCTACCCCTGAGGAACATAGACCTGAAGTTCCTGTGGACTCTGGAGAGTATTGGGATTACCGACTCACCAAAGGCTTCTCGGGAAGAAGAGGCTGTGAAGTTCTTCAACGACACAACGCTGTACAGACAAGGTAGATATGAAGTCAAATGGCCTTGGATACAATACCCTCCAGAATTGCCGACCAACTTTGGAATAGCCTATGGGAGACTGAAGGGTTTACTGAAGAGATCTGATAACCAAACTATAAAAGAATACAACAATATCCTGAACGAACAATTAGAGGCTAACATAATTGAAGTAGTAGAGTCGAATACTTCTCCATATGAACAGACCGAGCCACCAGTCACTTACCTGCCGCATCATCTAGTCAAACAAGGAAACAAGGGCCGTATCGTCTATGACGCCTCCGCAAGGACCAAAGATACGAAAAGTCTCAATGAGTGCTTGTATAGTGGACCATCAATGCTTGAAGACCTTACAGGATTAATATTAAAGTTCCGAACTGGTAAAATTGGAATTACAGCAGACGTCGAAAAAGCATTCTTGCAAGTAGCCCTACAGGAACCAGACAGGGACGTCACAAGATTCTTGTGGATAAAGGATCTGACGAAAGATGCTACAGAAGACAACCTGATTCACCTGAGATTTTGCAGGGTACCATTCGGTATAATTTCAAGTCCGTTTCTATTGACAGCCACCATTCGTCATCACATGGCTAGAACAAATAAGACTCTTCTCTCACAAGTAGCTGACAAATGCTATGTTGACAACCTTCTATTGTCCGTGAAATCGGAAGCTGAAGCACTCGAATTGTACACCGAGACAAGACAAGTATTCAACGAGATCTCTATGAACATCAGAGACTGGACATCTAACAGTGAAGAATTTTTAAAAAGAATTCCTGAAAGTCAAACAGCCAAGCAAAAGGACCAAGTAAAAGTACTAGGTTTAATGTGGCACCTGGATCAAGATAATTTAAAGCTTAATGTGGGGAAGATGACCGACGTAGACACTGGTATGGATGAGACTACAAAAAAGGATGTTCTACGGACATTAGCTCGTCTATACGACCCCTGCGGATTTGTCTCTCCGGCGATACTACGGGCAAAGTTAATGTTTCAAGACCTTTGCACTCGCAAAGTCAAGTGGGATCAGCATCTACCGGAAGATATGAAAGAGTCATGGCTGCACACATTGGTAGTTCTGAAATCCACTGAAGACATAGTAGTACCACGCTATGTTGGAAATTTAATGCCGGAAGAAGAAGAAATACAGTATGAATTACATTGCTTTTGTGACGCTTCAAAAGACGCATATGCAGCGGTCATCTACTTACGTATGATATGCCAAAGCACCACAAAAACCGCCTTCTTGATGTCAAAATCACGGATAGCTCCAACTGAAGATAAAGGAAATCTGAAGATACCAAGATTGGAACTCTTGGCTTACCTCATTGGAAGTAGGCTCACAAGATATGTCAAAAGCAATCTAAACCTAGATATTACACGTCAGGTGCTGTGGTCTGATAGCCTCGTTGTCCTCGCTTGGATGAAGAGCAATAAGCTTTTACCTCCATTCGTCCAGCGCCGCGTGGACGAAATTAAGAAGAATAAAGAACTGGAAATGCGCTACGTGAACACTAAGGTAAACCCAGCGGACGTGGCCACGAGGCCCGAGAATTGGCCAACAAACAAAGACCTTTGGTTTCAGGGACCCGAGTTCCTTCTACAAACAGAAGAGTACTGGCCGTCGTGTAAAGAATCTAGTGATGACATCACCTTTTTGGTTGGGGAGGCCCTGAACGGTAGTGACGATGTAGAATTGACTATGAGAGAAGTTGGAAGTGTTGAAACCTGTGAAGAGGAGCCCATGGCCGAAGACAATCCAGTAGTAGAGTTTACTGTGCCATTTGGTGATATGAACACCGAAACAGAAAGCGTGAGGAATATAAAAAGACTGCAGTCAGAGTCTTTCCCAGAGGAATCCCTCGGAAAGGAGACAGACCTGTCGAGAAACCTCGGCCTCTTCAGAGACGTCGAAGGACTCCTCCGATGCAAAGGCCGCATGTCCAACACTAACTGGTCCTATGACAAAAAATATCCGATCTTGATACCCAAAGACAGCGCATTTACGACGGAGATAATACAGAAGGCACATAACGATAACTTTCATGCAGGAACTGCTCACACGCTCAGCGTGATTCGGCATAAATATTGGATTCCCCAAGGCAGAGCACAAGTGAAGAAAGTGATCAAAAGATGCCCGATGTGCATCAAATATGGTGGAGGCCCGTACAAACTCCCACCTCCACCAGCGCTGCCCTCGGAGAGAGTGAATTACAGTACTCCGTTTACCTATGTAGGAGTTGATTATCTAGGCCCCATGTATGTGGTCTCTAAGCTCGGGAATGAGAAAAGATGGATCTGTCTCTTCACCTGCCTAGCTATTCGTGCAGTGCACCTTGAAGTGGTGAACGACCTGACAGCAGAAGAATGCCTCCTCGCCCTGCGCCGATGTATAGCATCAAGAGGATTAATTAAGAAGATTGTTTCCGACAATGCTTTATACTTTAGACTTACATCTGAAGTGCTGTCCAGTCCTTACTGTAAAGAGAACAGCATAGAGTGGAGGTTCATCACACAGCTAGCACCGTGGCAAGGTGGTTTTTATGAAAGACTCGTAGCACTTGTGAAAAACAGCCTTAAACGCACACTGGACAAACACTCGCTAAACGATCACCAGCTGATGACAATAGTGAAGGAGATAGAGACTGTAATAAATTCCCGTCCACTTACCTGCGTAGGCACCGAGCTGGAACATGTGTTGAAGCCATCAGACTTTTTATCACTGGGAATTTGTCTAACACCAGCTCCATCACAACTGGTCACTGGGACTGAGACAACTACCAAAGTCGACCTACTCAAGAGCTGGACCAGAGGACATGTTATGTTGAACGAGTTCAAACACATGTTTGTGAATCAATACCTGTCGAACCTACGAGAAAGGTATAACCATTCCAACCGCCAACCCCGAGTTAAAGTCCAAAGAGAACCTCGTGTGGGAGATATTGTCCAGATAAAAGAAGACTCTAAAAATAGAGGGAATTGGAAAGTAGGTAAAATAACGTCCCTAATCCAAAGTGCAGACGGTCAGTGCCGTTCAGCAAAAGTAAAGGTTGGACATTCTGTGTATATCCGTTCGGTCGGTCACTTATATCCACTTGAGACGGATACTTACGATAACGATGGAGTCGTTAGCTCACCACCGCTGAGGGAAACTCCTTTATTAGAAGATGCTCCTACCATCTCTGAGAAATCCAGCGAAGAACCTACCACGCCTTCCTCTCGGAACAGGGTGTTTCTAGAGGAGGATACAGTCAGTGACAAACACGGTGAAGACACCGACATGGCCTCTCTTGGTGACTCGCAAGCTCCATCCAGTGTAGTTGAGGGTGTAGAGGAGTCACAAGAGGAGGTCACCAATGAGGTTACCAACGAGGTCACTGATGAAGTTCCTGAGACCGATGAAGTCGTCGGCCCAATTGAAGAGTCGAGACCTAGAAGGGACGCAGCCATTCGGGCAAGAGAGAAAATTGCCGAATGGACACGTCAACTTGCCGCCCTGTTGTAACATCTTTGAGCCCCTGGGAGTGTCGCGGAAGATCGCGAACTCGACGCTTGTTTTACTATGGTGAGTACGGAACGCAACTGTCACTTGAAATGTTTTATATTGGCGGGTATTGGAAAGAATCTCGCCTGTCATTGATACTGCCTTTCTACTTCTTGCAAGGTTAGTTAGCGCCAAAAAGACGACTGCGTGACGTTGCTGTGGGCTCGCCGATGGGTTGAGTGAGGTGGGGACGAAGGTATCTATCTCCGCGCGCACGAGCCACGATTCCGTCGTGGCTGCGTGACATTGATCAACGGTTGACCTGGTGAGTTGCTTACATTACTAAATGGTAACGCTCTGAAAGTGATGGTGACCGGGAGATGAGATGTCCCCCATGTTGTTATACAGATTTCAGTGCATCCTAAAGGCCATGAGCTGGTGGATGGGTAGTTGAAATGCTGTCGGTGGTACAAGGGTTTGGCTGTAGGGGAGGTAGGAGGCCAACCAACGGAACAGTATGAGTTCCGGTGAGCTCGTGGTCGGAAGAGGTAAACTTGTCCCTCAGATCACGGAGCTGAAGAAGGATTGAGACGATCGTTGCAGTGCACCAGCTACGGTGACTGTAGCGGTGGTCCTTCTCGTGAGAATGTGTGAACAATGATCATCGCAGTCATTGGTTCTTATCTGATTGATGGGCATCTTGCTCCGGGTCACCAGCAGTTTCATTTAACCCTGACAGTTGTGTAATTGTGTTATGTTGTATTTTATTCTATGTGGATTGAAAAGTCGCCACAGAAGGTTTGTGCGTGTGTGTCCGACTGGAAAACTTCTGGGTAGTTTGTGCGTGTGTGTGTGTCCGACTGGAAAACTTCTGGGTAGTTTGTGCGTGTGTGTGTGTCCGACTGGAAAACTTCTGGGTAGTTTGTGCGTGTGTGTGTGTCCGACTGGAAAACTTCTGGGTAGTTTTCGATGCGCAAACCACGATGCGTTTTGCAAACCGCGCTCATTACTGTATAAATTGAGCGGATTACTGCATAAATTGAATCATTATTTGACATTGGGTATCATTTAAGCTATCACCAATTTAATTAGTTTTGTGTTTCTTAAATAATAGGGTTTGTCCTCAAAATAAAGGATGTCACCAAAATGTAGTCACCAAAGGTCACCAAAATGTAGTCACCAAACAATGCAAAATCAGTTCCACAATAAATCACCTAAAATCCTGAGATATAAGGTCTAGTACCAAATAAATGTTTTTGTATGTATTATAATAGGTGTGTCCTAATAAGTATTTAAGCAAACTAATTTAAAGAGATCACCAATAAATTGTCGAGATATATTATCTAGTGCCAAATAAGTGTTTTTGGTATATATTATTTTGTTTTTCATTTGCATACGCTCGCTACGCTCGCTACGCTCCGCTTCGCTCGCTCCGGTTTTCCTTTTTCAAAGTTCCAACCTAACCTAAACCCAATTTAAATTTAGCCACAATAACCTACTCTAGCCATTTCGGTTTATTTGGTGACAGATCTACCATTCTGAGCACAGAGCTATTATTTAAGTAACAAAACTGTTATTATAAGAACGAAGTTTATATTCATGTAATGCAATATAATTTTATTGGTTATCGATCTCTTATTTTACACATATATTAACATTAATTTGATAATTCATACCTGGGAACAATTTTTGTTTATCTGAGAACGAAAATATTTCGTGGCGATAGATCTATTTATTAGGTGATACAACTTGATGACAAATATAAATTTTGATGATAGAAAATATAGTTCCCTTTGACATTTTCATGACCTGAAATTGAACTTGAATATCTTGCAAAACATAAACATTTACATACAGGAACATTATTTAAGTACATTGCTTCCGGCCAGTTCTGGCCCCACACTAGGATATCCTGTGTCGTGGGAACCAGAGACAGCCACAACACAAACATGTACAAACTTACAATGTACCAAGACCTGTGTTTTTTTTGTTTTCTTTATCCCCAGCCAGGAATCGAACCCGGGCCGTACCTCTCGCATGGTAGGCAGAACCACAACCGCTTCGCCACAAAAGCTTATAGTTACTGTTCCTCTGTCTCCCCGTATGGGAAAAAGTGTGACTATACGTCTGTTTTCTTTTAAATATGTTGGGTATTGGCTTCGTGACGTTTCTATGTGGCATATTGTTCCGTGTTATGGATGACGCGCCCCGCCCGGCTACTATAGCTTCTTCTTCTTCTTCTTCTTCTCTCAGGGGGATGTAGTGCGTGCACCTGGCCCACGAGAGCGGGGCCTTTGTGCTTGTCCACTGTGCCTGCACTCTAATTCAGCCATCCCAACTCCAGCACCAGCTGAAGTAGGAGGCCTGGATTTTCGAGGAGGGTTGACGCTCTACTGTTGTCTCCCAGAATCGCGATCCTGGTCTCTATGGTGGACGGGCACGCAAGCAACATGTGCACCACGGTCCCGTCCACCTCCATGCATCCCCTGCAAAGGGAACTGTCTGTTGCACCTGTATTTTTTAAGTGTTATTAAGTGTACAATGGCCTGTTATGAGGTCTATCAGTATTTTTATTTTGCTGCGCGGCAGCCTCATTAAGTAATTCGTAATGGTTGTATTTATTTAAAAATACGAGTAACTTGGAGTGTTTGTAGTCGTCCCGGTTGACCCATTGGTCGTTGTGTTTCTCGGTTGTAGCTGCTTTGAGTTTTTTCCTGATAGCTTGCTACTATAGCTACTCGGTGGTAGTATACTATAAAGACGAAGTAAACTGAGAACATCAAACGTCACTTCTTGAAATAATGTTGCCATGTTCAGTTTGATATTGATACTGATGTTCTCATTCATTCTAAATAGAATGAAAATGAATACAGTAATTCTTTACATTCAGAATTTGTAATAAATATTTGTCACAATTTAATATGACATTGAAAGCATTACGCTTTTTCCCATTTGAGGTGGCAGAAGCAAATTGTGCCTACTTTTTGCGAATTATTCCATTGCAAATGCTTAGTTTTTCTTACTTATTATTCGCAAATAAAGGGGTGGGGTGGGGCGCGTCATTTCAGTTTGAACAAGCATATGCACTAGCACTACTAGCTCTCTTATCATTTCTATCAATTATCATTCCTTATGAACATTAGAATGAACTAAATCTTTCTTGACCCTATCACTATTTATTTTCTACCATAAAGCGGTAAAATCGGGACTGTCATTTTACATCATTGTTATATTAATAAGGGTACCGTATAGTTGTAAGGGCTGTGTCAGAGGCCCTATAGGGCGGCGTGATACTTCTGGCAGTCAGTGAGCCAGGGTGGTGGAGTATGGCTCAATCTTCAAAGGCCCGTGCCCCTCGGTGGGGACATTAATGGGCTACACTATTATGTTGATCTGATTTTAGCTCAAAATAGCCTACCCACTGCCATCCCCTCTGTACCGCGTTTGTCTATCCATTTAGCTGGCTTCGATGTAACCAGATATGTTGCTCAGTATACGTGCGTACCATTTTATTCTCCCGAATACTACCGCGAATAAACAGAAACCCTCTTCCTGAGTTAGAAAGGTCGCAAGTTGAATGCCAGGGACGGTGGTGGTACTAATTTTAGGTTTCGGTGGGATAGCGCGTAGGATTTTGATAGCATTATGCACTAGTTTAAATCGATGGCATTATGATTAGCAAAAAATGCCCCAGGTACAGACACCTTCAAATATAAACTTAAACACCATCTTATTGACTTGGCAGCGCTTGGCGCCCCATAGTTACGACGAGTTCGCTATTACCTCCAAGGGATAATTTGTGACGTACCTTAGTAGTAGTAGGTACCTTATTTGTCAATTATTTATTGTTATTATGACTACCATTTTATGAAAAGTTTGTTATAATTTATTGTATCTACATCTACTGAAAACTGTTGCTAATTTAGTTAGGAAGTAGGTAGATCCATTTATAAACTAGTGGCTCTGTGAGCTGTAGGTAGACCTCGCGAGCTTGTTGGTGGAAAGCTGAACTGCTGACATATAAACTTATGAATGCACTTGATTACCTATATACATGGAGTATTAATGAAGCAGCACCAAAAACTTTGTCAACTACATACATTTAACGATCACTACTTAACTTTTCACCAAAATTACCTATGTCATATATATGCAATAGAATCGAAGTGAAAAGCAGAGTGTATAACTGACCAAAATGTGACTTATGAAAGTACCTAGTTACGTACATGGAGTTGGAGTATGAAAGTAGCCGCACCAATAACTTTGTAAACTACATTTTGCGATTTGAAATACAATCTATTGACTTTTCACTAAAATAATATGGTCTGTGTCACTCTCACGATCTCCACAAATCTAACGACACCTCATTTGTTAAAATCCGTCAAGCCAATTGGGCTATATCGGTTTTTTTTACATTTTCAAACCCCATAACTCCGCCATTTTGAAAAAAATCTAAAAACTGGCTCGAGTAAAAAATTCTATTTATTTTTCCAACCTGCTCACAAAATTTCACGAGAATCGGTTCATAAATGCGACCTGTAGAGGAGAACAACCGGACAGACATACGAAAGCATTTTTGCCCAAACCTGAAACGGAGATGCTTCGCTCGCTCGGTCAATGACATGTGATTGAAAAAAATTTCAATAAATATCTTATGTCTTATGTCTTAGTTGTAAATGTTTGTGCCTCTGCCTCCCCGTATAGAAGTGGTTGAACCTTTTCTTACTGGGAAAACTATGTTTACCTTCAAGAGACGAATAAACAGTCAGATATCTTTTATTATGAAGTGTCAAAAGCCCCAGATAAACAGACAGATAAACGCTATCTGAGGAATGAGAGAACGGCACTAAAAGTAACAAAGGATGTGTATAAAAATTAAAAAACACTTTTCATTTTGAATGCAGTTTTTGGCAATTATCCATGACGCCATATAATTAAATAACCATATCATAAGTAAGTAAGTATAGGTTGAAACTTACTTATCAAAACTACGTTAATAAATAAATAATCAGTAGTGCTAGTCTACTACTGTTAGGTTTGCTGAAAGAAGTAGAAACTAGACCCGTTAGAGGTAAGTTGCCCTTGCATAATAAAATGTAAATGTTCAGTTTTTTGCCTGTTTTCCGTATTTTTGTGCAATAAACAAAACATAAACATAGCGTCACGCCTTTTCCCGTACGGGGTGGGTGACAGGCATTTTCGGCCAGGTATTCGACAGGTACTAGGTAGCATAGGCAGGTAGGTACTCCATTTGCGTGACAGGGGGCTATCCCATTGCCGCACGCAGCTATAGAGGACTGAAGGTTTCCTTACAATGCCATAAAATGTAAAAGAAAGCTGCCGCCCCAATGCAGGATCGTCAAATTGGTATACCAAAACTTTCTTGTCAATTATTTATAATTTATCAAGCGACTGAAAACTTACTTTTGTAATTAGGACAGCGCGTCGACCGAATTAAATTAAAATACACATGTTACAACCCCAACGAATCAAAACACCTTCATTACGCGAACGCTCATTACCAGAGATCATTACATTCAATTCTGTCGGATTATAACGGCTGTGATAGAGATGTGGGTATACGAGTGAAAGAGATAGCTGTATGTAACTTGATACCGCCACATCTGCGTCCCTAAAAGCAGACAGGGGTGTACTCGGGATTGTACTTATTATTGTTTTTGTTACTTTAAGGATGTGATAAAAGATAAAAATCGGGGTTTAGAGTATTATTGTATTCGTGTGTGATTAGATTTTAATCTACATACCTACATAACATTAATCTAGTTTATTTTAATATAACTTAAAACTTTAGTTAAAAGCACTTTAAAGTAATTGAAAAGACATAGAAACAACGGGCGACCCTGGCATGTCTGTCATACAAAAATAAAATCCTCTGAAGTTGTTTTAATTTCTGTAAGTACTTACCTACTAGACATCGCAAAAAAATCTAAACAACAATACAATACAAATTCAGATAGAAAAGCGAAGAGAATATCGAGTTTCAAATCGATCTTGCTTCATTTATTTATTAGACGGAGTTTTACGCAAAAACCTTTTTCTGAACGCAGTGTTTATTTTTTTAAAGTCGTTGTGTCGAAGGCTCGAACCTTTGAATCCTGTTCAAGTTTGATGATGTGGAAGAGAATGGATGGCTGAATGGATATGAGGGCAATGCATTTTGCCGGTGTTATTTAGATTGAAGTAGCATTGTAAGGCCATAAGATGTCTTTGTAGCAGGTTAGTCTGTTAATATGTCGATAATGATGATGAGGCTTTAAAATAAATTGGATCAGCTGTGCTGTTGGGGTCACTTACACGTGCACTTAACATATTGTAATATTGTAATCTTTGTATTGGTATTTTTGCTATGAGATTAGAAATTGGACTTTAGGTGTTGATATTGCACCAGAGGAAGGGTCATGTTTTCTACCATGTTATTATGAATGGTTGTTCGTACTTGTCTTTACACAAAAAGCTGTCGACACGGGATGTGTTCAAATTGGGAAGTGGTCGTCAATATTGGAACTTGTCATGATGATACCATCCCTGCCTTCCTCACCCTTGCTCTGCCTGCCACAGTGGTCCAATGTAGAGTGGAGACAAAAAATATATGCGTGTTCTATTATGGGATAATATTACAGAAATACCAATACCACTGTTATTGTGACTCTGCCACGACGAAGCATGAGTAATGGCGTCCCGCTATGTGTTAATCTTCACAAATCAACTCTTTTATGGCTTAACTCCCAAAGGAATACCAACCAAACTGCAAACGATAGCCACAAAAAAACGGTATTCTCGAACATGGTTAAATGAAATAAGTACAATTAAATTTCTTAATTAAATGGAATGGAATTAAATGTGTACTACTGATACAAAGTCCGCATAAATAATTTAATACACGGGTAGGATGTAAGAAATTACTACTTTAATACGGCTGTTATTTTTCTTTCTCTTCCATGTTAAAAGTTTTAATAGGTGATACTTACCTACCTGAAAATTCTATTAATATATCTGATTGTTAAGCCCTAGGATTGTAATTTACACTGATACTTCACTACTGTAAAATGTTATTTTGATAATAAAGACCTTTTAAAATAAATAAATAAATCAATTAATTGGAGGTCTAACAACATAGGTTAATTTCGCCAATGTCACGTGTATTTTAGATTTCACTGTATTGAGACAGGTTCTCTTTCGGGAACCTAGAAATGTTGATTGGTTTCTCGTTAGCACTACCCGGGAAGGACGTGAAGGGCTGTAGATACCAAGTATTTTCTTGGGACGTGAGAAACTGCCTCCCCATGAAATAAGTTACTGAAGACGATGGTTAATGTTTAAATCTTTGAGGCGTCGTTGTTCCTAAATGATTCACTTTTCAAATTCAGAACAATGTTATGAAGACATGCCCTTTTCTTAATAATGTAGACTAAAAACGTCCTATAATACGAAAAAAAACTAATATTTATTATTTATTATTCAAATTAAATTGTATAGCAATACAGACTAATGAAATATGTACATAGATGTTTTTCAACTAAAACTTATTTTTTCTTTGGATTTAAGAGATCTCTATAAGAAAACTTAATGGATTTTGTTTAAAAAACAGGTATACAAAATATCAACTAAACAGTTTATAACTAAACAATATAATTATGTTAAGTTATGTAAGTAAGCAATATTTCGTGAGCAAACCTTTATATGTACTCCATCTGCAACGATGCAGGCCACTAGCCCACAGCATTAATAAATAAATAAAATATAAATAAATTACGCTAAATGTAGTAGTTTAATAACTAGCTAAAAATGGGCTCAAATTGTGCCTCTGCCAACCCGTATGGAAAAACGGTGTGACGCTGTGTTTGTTTGTTGTTCTAACATATAAAGTTAGTATTAAGTAATTTTACAAAGTTTTTTTTTATAGATGTACAGTGTAGAGTAGAGATAGACAACATTAGAGGTATCATACTCATATCTTCTTTGCCTAACACCAAACCTCATCTCGTCCCATCTTGCCAACAGGGCTGGGGCGTATCAAGTTACTGTTTGTCTAGAGGGGGCGGGGGGCAGGGGCCGAGGGGGGGCTGTCAGCGCGAATACGTCAGTTTGCGCACAACGATGATTGAAGGCAACTGACTACTTAGCTTGTTTGTGTCAGGGTGTTGTAGAATGGTGTTACGGAAATCATCGACTTTCCACTTTAGACTGTTGATAGGAATTGATGTATGACGATATCTAAACCTTAAAAATGTATTTCTAGTACATCTTGTGGTGACTTGTATGTATGTACAAGGATATTTTGGCAAGAAACTATTAAAGAAACTATCTAAACATTAAACAAAAAATATATCTTATTAGAATATCTGTTTTGTATCTCTTATCTACCTATATCTATCACAGTCCACTATAAATTGTTTTTTCAAGGATGTTAAAACTAAACTAACCCACAGATTTCACGCTAAATTCGAATTTAGGCTAAGTTGACGCTGAATTAAATCAGCGGTTGCATTGATTCTACTTATCTTGCAAAATCTGATTTTAATCATCTAAACAAAATGCCAACTTTTGGTTAGTCATTTCGTATTTTTTTCGACGATGCTAATTAAAACAATAGGCATGGCTGAAATCTGTCTGACATCGTAGAGTAGTGACAATAAACTGTGTAGATTTATCTGAAGTTAGTGAACTATGGGACAGAATATGTTGTCACGTCAAAACGCTTCTAATCTGCCAACAGACCCTTGTCTATTTCCACTATGTTTGGTCTGCTTGATGGTTCGCAGAATCGTGCTATGTTGGGATCAGGCGGTTTATTGTTTTAGGACGATGTCTATCGCAAAAACTCATGTTTTGAGATTTTGCGGTGTTGCCTTTGTCTTGAGTTGACATGACTGTGTGTGGGGTGTGGGTTGGTTTCCGTTCGACCTGTAGACAAGATGGGGGCAACGCTAAGAAAATATAAGGATTTGACAATTGAGATTGAGAACGACTTGACTTTTCTTCTGCGGCAGCACGGAGCCTGCATGCTACAAGCTGAAGAGCTTATTACATTACGCTGTCTCGGCAGGGCACGATTTGTATAGACGTCTCACTCATGATGGAACGACTAGAAAGAGACAGTGAGTCAGACAGGGCCCAGCCGACAGCGTAGTCTAATAGGCCCATGAGCGCGGCGCGGGTTATGTTATGTCGCGGGAAAATTATGCTTTATAGACGTTCTTTTGCTGCCGCTCTTAGCATAGCTATGCAGATGTAATATAATGTATATTTGTATGGTTGCCAGTGTTCCAAAGTCTCTACTTTGGAGCCAAAAATCACGTGTTCAGCACACAGAAAAAAAAAAGATTTCTCGATATGATTAATATCTATTGATAATAATAAAACGTTCTCTCTCTTCCTCAGCCCCGGCGGCGGCGACAAGCAACTCGACTCGTCCACCGACGACGACAGCGACGCGCCACCCCCGCCGCCCGCGCACCCCGCACACCCCGCGCACCCCGCGCCGCCCCTCTACCCGCTTTACGAGCACCCGCTGGCGCACCTGCACTACCATCACACGTGACCTGCCGCGGACAGCGCCGTCTAAAGAACTTGTAGCAGGATCTGGAGACCCAATACCAACTTTTAAAAAAAAACAGGAACTAAATAGTACTACCCTGCTTTATTGGGTTCCGTACCCGAAGGGTGCTAAACGGGACCCTATTCCTAAGGTCCGTCTGTCCGTCCGTCCGTCTGTCCGTCAGCGGGAACTAGATTACGAACCGTAATAGCTAGAAAGTTGAAATTTTCACAGAATGTGTATATCTGTTGCTGCAACAACAACAAATACTGAAATACACGAACAAAGGTTGTTTAGAATTAAATGTAGGTAGGTATTAAGTCAATTTCAATACAATAGCGCCTGACATTTTTTAAAAGCAAGAGATGACTGACGCGTCAGTCGTCTCTTGCTTTTAAAAAACCGTCGTCATGACGGTGAGGTCGAAGGTGTTGTCGTTTTAGGCACAGACGACGATGGTACGGAAGCCTTCGTGTGCGAGTCCGACCCGCACTTGACCAATTTTTCGTACTTTACGTTCAGGTCGTGCTTTCTTATTAGGTTGCTGTTATTGGTATTAGGCCTCCAGGGATATGATTCTCGCGATATTGAGTGATTCCCATACAAAATCACTCGATATAGGTGTCGATATATTGAATGTTCCTTCAAAAGCCCTTCATCTAAAAAGTAAGATGAAATAATTAATGTAGATACCTACTACAAGCCTACACACACCAAGCCAAACTCTCTATCCACCATGACGGCTTGTCGAGGTTTGGCAAGAGTATGGCTCTGGCATGACAGGTGTATGAATCTGCAAAGAAAAATATTTTGTCAAAATGTGTCACAGCAATAGTGGCTACACCCGAACACTCGAGGCAGAATACGCTGGTGCAGTTTCCAGTACCTCCTTAACCTTATCTGGTTCGTCAATTTGTTTTTTGTCAAAATCTATTGGACTGTTGCGCCAATCCGCTAGAATTTTAAAGATTTGTAAGTTTTTTTCTTTCAACGAATTTTAAAAAGAACATCCAAATCTGTCCAGCCGTTATCGAGTTTTTGTAAGAAATGTCTCTGCATAGAACTATTGTTTAATACAAAACTGTCACACGCAATTTGTTAAATCATACAAACAAATATAATGTGAGTTTTGTATCATTGGCTATTTATCAATGCCTCCTGGGCCCAGTGTTCATATCACACCTTCATTCCCCCAAATTGTAAACCAAGTCTGTGTCATAGGTCAGGCACTTCTAGATTTTTATTGATTTTTAGGTTTCCGATCCATAAAAGAAAAGTAAAGGAACCCTTATAGGATCACTTTCTTGTCCGTTCGTCTGTCTGTCCGCGTGTCACACACAACCTTTATATCAAGAACGCGTGGACGCGTATCAAGCTGAAATTTAAAGCAATTGTTAAGGTCTGTGGTCGCATAAAGCTGTAAAAAAAAACAACCTTTCAGGTCAACGCAATCGAACGATACGACCGTTTGTGCTGTAAAATTGTTGGATTTTCATAGTAATAGACCGTCGGCGTCGTAATAACAATCGTAATGGACCTAAAACCCATAGGGTACTTCCCGTAGGCCTATAATCATGAAATTTGGCACAAAGCAAGGTCTTACACACAAGTAAAGGGAAAAATTTGAAAACTGCAAATTTCTGTCTTTCTACAAAAATATTTAATTTGGTTTACATGGATGACATATTAATAATTTAGTTTTTTATATGGAAACCTAATTACACATGTTATGTTAAACTCTCCAAGTTCGAGTTGATCGGAACCCTTGGTGCGCGAGTCCTACTCGCACTTGACCGTTTATTAAATATGAATACTAAACTAAGATCTTGGGCGGGTTAGTATATTATATTTTACCAGAGTATAATTACTTATTCTAACTGCCAATTACATCTGATACACATAAAAAATAATTTAGTTTCCGGCAATTTTGATGCAGGTACGTACGTGTAAATATTTAAGCTACATTATTTCCCGTTGCAGTTATTATTTCTAAATCTTGTTTTATAATAAGTATTTATTTATTATTTCATAATGATCGATAGATTTAAGCAAATAGATATCAGAACTCAATTAAATAAGATTTGCAGACTAAAATATATAATATAGATAACTTGAATATTACTAGATTTGTAACTTAACATAAACCTCCCCCCCCCCCCCTGAATTCGCCCCTGGCTGGTAGGATAGGGATATAAACTTTTGATTTGAGTTTAGAAATAAAGTCTGCTCATATCATCATAAGGTCATCTAGTCCGTTGGAAATATTGCCTCGTTCACGCGTTAGAAAGTCTGAGAGTGAAACCAATCCTATAGACTTATTGACCAAGTTATAAAAACGTTTTAGGTTAAGATTACTATCCATGTACCATTACATTAACTTAATTAATTTAATATTAAATTGTAATTATAATTATTGCATTGTAATTTATTTCCATAAACACTGCGTGTCTCTTAATTTGTATAAATAACATGTAATTTAAGTACTCGCATGTTTAAGCGTTTAGTTAATTTAAATAGATAGCATTTTTGAATAAAAGTGTGTTGTTTATAAAATTGACTTTTAGTTCCATATGTTAAAGGAAAGTGACCAAATATGGCTAGTCCTTCATCTACTTACATTCTCTGCGGCGGCGGCGGCGATTGGTTAGCCCCCCTGTCACGCCGGCTCACATAAATAAGCTTCCCTTACAGTCCGCCTGTGCAATGTTTCTATGGCTCTAAGCAGAGACTATACAGGATATAACAGAAAGGTGTATTCATATTTTAGGGGGTTGTTAGGGACGTAATTCTGAGCAACTTTCACTATGAAACCGATTTGATCAGAGCAACTTTAATTTTCACCTCTCTATAAAAATCAGCTGACCGCCCGGAGTAAAACGTATGGAGCAATGAAAAAAAAAGTTGCTCTGATCAAATCGGTTTCATAGTAAAAGTAGCTCAGAATGGTCTCCCTAACAACCCCCTAAAATATGACTACACACTTCTGTTACATTCTGTATGGTATATCCAATTGACTGCGCCCCTGCGGGGGAATGCGGCTCGCCAAACGTTTGATGTACCTATTCAACAAACGTTCGCATACGCAACCTATGTACGATGACGGGCCGCCAGACAGTTTCGCAGCGGCTGACCAATCACAGCTCTCTTACCTCGTCCCCCGCCACTGCCGTCATAAGAAAAAAGGGCGCATCTAACATTTTTTCCAAAATTGAGTTATATAGATATTCGGAATGAGCGAAAAAAGACGCATCTACCAGTATTTTTATAATTTGGCTAAAACTAACGCAACCCCATGAAACGTACTTATAAATAGGCCGCATCTGCGCTGCGAATTTAATATTGCTAAATAAGAAAGACGTTTGTGCACTTGTGCCTGGTGATTTTTCGTAATACTACAAGAAAAAGGCACATCTACCCCAATGCGTCCTTTAAACTTAGTATATTTGTATATACTAAGTTAAAAGGACGCATTGGGCTACTCCAATCTACATGTGCCTTTTTGTTGTAGTATTACGAAAAATCACCAAGCGCATTATACTAAGTTAAAAGGACGCATTGGGGTAGATGTGCCTTTTTGTTTTAGTATTACGAAAAATCACCAGGCGCAAGTGGCACAAGCGTCTTTTTTACTAAGTGTTCTTGGTTTTGCGGGGGGGAGTGGGGTACGTGGACTGGTGTTGTTCAGTCAGTCGCGCCCGCGCAGTCGGAGAGGTGGCGCGTACGCACGACTCTCTGCGCTTCATTTGATCGCGAATCGTAAGTATTGAGTTATTTTAAGGTTTCGTACCGAAATGGAATAATCATAGGATTTATTGTTTGTGTGGCCTTGAATATGTAACTAGAGGAAAAATGGAATTGGTAAAATAGTAAGGGTTGCATTGGGCTTATTGAAACAACGTCGGGTGGCGGTTTATATTACCTAAAATTGGGAATCATTTATCCAGGTTATTTACTAAATATGTATGGTTTCAAATAGGTAATTGCTTCATTTCAGTGTGACAAAATGACATCTAATCGCAGCTCACGCATTATTGCGATGGTACCACCAACCAGTTCATCTCAGGAGTCGACGTCTAATACCATTGAAGATGTACAGCTGCCATCGTGTAGTACAAATGAAAAGGACTTCTACAGCGATTGTCATCTTCATAACAGCTCAAACAGCGAACTGGATTTCGATTCGGATGACTCGGTCTTTGATAAGGACTATATACCTTCAAGTTTAGGCCGGGTTTCAGAAGATTCATATTCTTCTACGTCTATCATCCCCAATTCACAGCCCATCAATGTTACTATTTCTGAGTCGCCTGAACTTTCATCTGAAGAAAACGTGGAACAAAATCTTACAAAAAAAGGAGAAGCCAGGAAACGCAAAAAATATGATTATTCACAGGGCCAGAGGAAACAGATGAAAAAAATGGAAGATATGGAAACTAAATATAAACTGAAGCCTGGATGTAATACAGAATGCAAAAAAAAGTGTCAGACAGAATTTACAGAAGAAGCGAGAGAAAAAATAAACCATTACTTTAGAAGCATGTCATGGAAAGAGCAGCAAAATTACATAATTAATAACACATCAAAAAAGGAGCCTAAAAGAAAAACTGTAACTGAAAACCGGAAAATACCAAGAAATGTAAGCGTTACATATTTCTTAACAAATGAATCAGGATTAAAAGTGAATGTTTGCAAGGTTTTTTTCCTTGAAACTCTCGGTTTCAACCGCAAGAATGATAAATCTGTGAGGACCTCGTTACGTAATGTGCCAAATACAGAACCAGAAGATAGACGAGGACGCCATCCTAATCCAAAAAAGATTGACGACGCCAAGATTTTACAGCATATTGAATCATTCAAACCCTGCGTTTCTCACTACCGCCGCGAGCACGCACCAAATAGGAGATATCTTCCTTCTGATCTGTCAGTGACCAAAATGTATACAGATTTTTGTGAAGAACAAAATATGAAAGATCTTCCTGATAACGAAAAAATATCTTATGACCACTATAGAAAAATTGTGAAGAAATTGAATATAAGCTTCACAAATCTAGGTAACGAAGAATGCGAGTTATGTGAAAAGTTTTACATTCACAATCCTGAGCATAAGGAAATAAGACACAGAAACTGTCAAGAATGTCGAGATTACGAAAAACACCATGGAAGATATGTATCTGCTAGGCAAGCATACCAAAGAGACGTTGGAAAACAAGAAAATGCATTAATAAACTCAGATATTGCCTATTTTTCAGCTGATTTAGAAAAGGTCATAATGCTGCCACGTATGGAAACTTTCAAAACGGTCATGTTTTGCCCGAGATTAATCGTATTTAACGAAAGCTTTGTCCCAATAGGAGAAAAAATTAAAGACTCAGCTACTAAAACATATGCCGCGATATGGCATGAAGCGACAACAGGCCGCAAAATGGGTGATATTACAAGCTGTTTCAGAGCTTTTTTGCTGGCTTACAGAGACTTGAAAAATATAGTCATCTGGTTAGATAACTGTGCAGGGCAGAACAAAAACTGGACGTTGTACTCATATTTGCTTCATGCCGTGAATTCAGTAGATGTGAGTTTTGAATCCATAACTCTAAAATATTTGGAGGTGGGACATACGTTTATGTCAGCAGACGAATTTCACAAGCAAGTAGAACTTGCAATGAAGAAGAAAAAACGCTTGTACGACTTCGAAGATTTCCACCAAGCAGTTCTAAGCACCAGAACACATATCGCAGTGAAAGTGATGAATGTGGAAGATTTTTGTCAGTTTGAAGACTGTTCTTCAACTTACAAACTTCAACATTCATCTCCTCCTGCATATCTACATGATATGTGTGAAGTAACGTTCAAACGAGGCACTCACGTAATTCGTTACAAGACGGATTTCTGTGGTGACGAAGAATATTCACTGGATTTTCTGAGAATCAAGAACATCAAGTGCGGAATTCCACCTCCAAAGCCGAAAAATGACAGTAGAGGCATTACTCAGGAGCGAAAGTCAACAATTATTCAAAAACTGACGCCCTTAATGCCAGACAATAGAAGGCAATTTTGGTATAATATACCCACTGGCAACGATTGTGTTGATCTTACTCAAACCCATGAAGTCTGATTAAAATAAGCCTATAAGTCTGTACTTGGCAGTTCTCCTCATGAGTCAAAGACTTCTCGCTGTCGTGTCACCTTTCCTTCCCCACCCCTTCAGCCAATTCAGCTCATACTAAGAAAGAATCCCGGAATACCTACTTCCTGGATTCTTCCTTAGTATGGGCTGAAGGGGTTGGGAAGGGAAGGTGACACGAAAGCGAAAGTCTGACTCATAAGGAGAACTGCCCTACTGATTTACTTTAAGAATAAACCGTGTTTATTAATATAGTTAATCTCTGATCTCATGTGATTATTGTCGTTAATAAAGAATTTAGTTTTGGTTTGTGAAATTAAGGTAATTTACTAAGATATCATGATTAAAGGGCAGTTCTCCTCATGAGTCAAAGACTTCTCGCTTTCGTGCCACTTTTTTTTCGTCACTTTTCTGCTTGATTTGTTACATACTAAGGCAGAATCCTGGAAGGAGGCCTTCCGGTATTCTACCTTAGTATGAGCTGAATTGGCTGGAGGGGTGGGGAAGGGAAGGTGACATGAAAGCTAGAACTCTTTGATTCATGAGGAGAACTGCCCTAAAGATTACCTATATGATTGATCTCATAGGCTTACAATAATGTTAAAGATATTTTTAAAGTATTGAGTTTCTGTTTATAACTGGTATAGGTTATAGGTATTATGAGAATTTTGTAACTATTATCTGCCTAAAATATATGTCTGAATATCTGATTTTCACAAATTGTTTTTACTTGAACCGATTTCCATTGATCGCTCGTTTTACATAACCCTAACATTCTGGGTTTACAGGCAAAAACTTTTTTTTAGTTAAAATAGAGAAGGGCTTATTAAAATATGGTTGCCATTTTGGGCGTAATGGGCGCCAGATAGGTATTATCACTAAGATAGAAAGCAGTAACTGGCTAGAAACGACTTTTTGATTCAGTTATATGGAAGCTAATAAAACAATATCAATAAGTTAAAAAGACGTTTCATAAATAACTAAGTAAAAAGGGCGCATCTAGCCAGAAACGTCCTTTTAATGTAGTATTTCATCATTATTCATATTTTTTTTACTAAGAAAAAAAGGAAATTTATTTGTTTTTAATACAAAATACTATTTTTATTAAATTTTACATATGCAGTCTGATAAAGCATACTATAACCTACAGGTGTGCAAAAAATATATTATTTTAGTCTTTTATCTTAGGCACAGCACATGATTTAATAAAAAAAACACAAAATATTTTTTTTCTCCGTTTTGATCTTTCGGTAGAAACGTCCTTTTTCCTTATGACGGCATTGGTGAGTTGTGTTTCAAAGGAAAATGTATCTATGCGCTCTCCACTGGATAAGTGCTCCCTGGCTGTGAGCGACATGTGACCTCTCTTTCTCAGGGCAAGGTGTAGTGTGTGAGAGAGAGGTGACATCCGCTGAAACTTAGGGCGAGACAGAGGCATAGATATTGGCGCTAACTTTAATCCCTGCCTACCTACCGAAGAGAAAACCTACCTACCAGTATCTGTACAACCTAACTAACCTGTTAAGTTAAGCTAGGTACCTATAACTTAAGCTACGTGTATACGCATCGCCTCTGTCCCCATTCAGTGAGGACAGAGGCGATGGGGACGACGGGACTAAAAGTTAATTATTTTATTACAATTTCGTTGTCCAGAAATCACGGGGACACGGGCGATGGGGACAACGGGACTGTACCACTAGAGGTGAGGTGTTGAAAGGTGATACCTAACAGTAAGCTGTGAGTACGAAAATGAAAGGTAAAAAAAATACAAGACATAAAAAATTTATTCATTATAAAATACAAAATATCCTACCTACTTACAAGTTAACATCCAACATTCTGTAGTTCAGTTTCCTGTCATAGACGACAATCTTGGACTCGGAGAAGAATCCAATCTTGATCACCTCCTTGTTCACCAGTCGGTTCTCCAGACCTGCAGCCTTCATCACTTCAGTCACCGGCAGCTTCCAGAAGTGGTGACCCTTGTGCGCCTCATTGTAGTTTACAGCCAAGTTTCCAGACAAATTGGCTTCGTATTCGATCTCGACGTACAGGGTTCCCTTAGTCGCTTGGAGCTCGGAAACTACAGCCTGACCAGGTTGAAGCAGCACGCTCACTCCAGAGCTGGAGCCAACGATGACGCTTTCGGATTTGGCGTCATCGTACCCATATGAAGACGCGAAGTTGAATGTAGTCTTTCCTCCCAGTTTCATTCCGATTTCGAATTCGTAGCTGATGTCCTGTCCAAGAGTCAGGGTTTCTGATTTGCTCCAGGATGTCGAAACAGTATTTTGGACGCTTTGGGAGATGGCTACGTTGAAAGTTGAAGCCTTGGTGCTGTTGTTTTCGAAGATCTGGCTCTTCACAATCTGGGGTTCCTGAGCTATCTTCAGGATTTTCGCGCTTCGTGGCCGGAGGGTCCTCATTGTCTGCTCCCAGCCGTAGGACATGAATAGATCGCCCCATGGAGTAGGGCTTCTGACGTAGGCATCATCAGGTCGCTTGCCGAAGTAGTTGTTAACTCCGTTTTTGAGGTTATAATCGTTGAGTTTGAAGGCGTTTTGTTCGGCGTCCGCGATGACATCGTACTCCTGACCGCTGAAGTGCACTTTCATGTCCCTCTCGTCTCCGGTCATGTCTCCGGATATCTCGATGTTGATTTTACCCGCAGCCAAAGCCGGGAGCAGTAGCAGGAGGAGACACGATGCCATCTTGGATTCTGAAAAAAAAAGTTATTTGAAATAGAGTTAGTTGTAGCCAACAACAAAGCGTTACGCCTTTTCCCATGCGGGGTGGCAGAGGCACAACCGTGCCCTTTTAGCCAGTGGTTCAATACTCCAGTTTTACGTGACAGGGGGCTAGCCCAGCTATGGAGTAATGAAGGTTTCCTCACGATGTATTCCATCACGGTGTAGCTGTAGTGCAATATAAATAAAAGTGATTTGGGTACAAAAATATGAAAGGGTAGGTGTAGTCCAGTTGTCCCTATAGTCTATGTCCCCATGATTTTTTGACATCGAAATTTTAATGAAATAAATAACTTTTAGTCCCGTTGCACCCATCACCTCTGTTCAATATTCAGTGAGGAGGACAGAGGCGATGGGGACGATAGGACTAAAAGTTTATTATTTTATCACAATTTCAATGTCCAAAAATCATGGGGACACGGACTATGGGGTCAACGGGACTACACCAAGAGGGGGTGTAAGTAGTTAAATGCTATTAATAAAAATATTTCAATGGAGATATAAGGAATCGGAACAATCCACCAAGGCTTGTAGAAAATACTCACTTTTCTTCTCGGATGCTGATTTCCAAATGCTGTTACACTTAATGTAACGCCTATTTGTGAATGATTAAAATATCAAAATGAAGTTCTTAAATACGGAGAAATAGCTAACGTAAGCGTGTGGTTAGTTTATCGTCTAATATTGCTGGTAAAATGTTTTGTCCATTAAGTGATACCAATGAGTATTAATGAATAATAATAATTGTTTTTTAGACCATGTCCAATAGGTGTAGGTAGGCATGTCCAATGGATGTTTACATGTTTGTGATGTCGCTGTTTCTAGTTCCCACGACACAGGGTATCCTAGTGTGGGGCCAGAAGCAAATGTATGTGCCTGTATGTAAATGTTTACATGTGTAACTGGTTCGCCGACACATCTTATATAACAATAGTTCGCCATATTGTTCGGTTGCTCGAGCGGTGTGCTTCTGCAAGAGACGGGATTAAAAAGATGTTTGAAGACAATATTATTTTAAAATAAGGATACGCACTTTATGATCTTGTAGCTTTTAAAGGGGGCAGCCAGAGGAACAGGATGACTTCCACGGCCTCCTTTTATAGGGGGCAGCCAGAGGAACAGGATGACTTCAACGGCCTCCTTTTATAGGGGGCAGCCAGAGGAACAGGATGACTTCCACGGCCTCCTTTTATAGGGGGCAGCCAGAGGAACAAGATGACTTCCACGGCCTCCTTTTATAGGGGGCAGCCAGAGGAACAGGATGACTTCAACGGCCTCCTTTTATAGGAGGCAGCCAGAGGAACAGGATGACTTCAACGGCCTCCTTTTATAGGGGGCAGCCAGAGGAACAGGATGACTTCAACGGCCTCCTTTTAGTGCACTTTTTTAAATTTGATTTGTATATTATCTTGCCTTATTGTATTGTAAATAAATAAATAAATCTGATTTATTTTGGTAAAGAAAAAAAAACTGGTCACACAGCTAGTCAAGAAATATTATGTTTGTCAGCTGTATTGGTAAAAAAATGCTTCATCAGAGACTAAAGGTAAATCGGACAATGGATTGAGTAATTACTTACAAACAACTAAAAATAACCGGCCAAGTGCGAGTCGGACTCGCGCACGAAGGGTTCCGTACTATTATAGACATAGACATAGACATACGTTTATTCACTGAACAGAGCATAGATACATCAACAAGATAATTTAGAGATAGGAAATAGACATTACATTATAGAAGAAAACATATTTACTAAACAAAAGAGAAAGATGATGTACGCATGCCTCGCCAGTGAAATGGCTCCAACTCAGCATAAGGCTACAACAGGGTTGCAGCGCTGATTTTCAGTCAAAACCATTTGATGTCCGTGCAGGCACCTCTCAACGATGTGATGTATAGGTAGATATATAAATATACAGTATAAATATGAAGTACGTAATAATAATTATTATTAAGTGAGAACAGTAAGTGTCATATTAGCTTGTACATATGGTGCGGCAGAGAATTTAGATAAAACTTTAAGAAACAAGAGGAAATTGGCTGTTTTATACTCGTAAAATGGTAAAGTCGCAAAAGCAGAACGAGATAGAACGAAACGTGGGAATAGCTCTGTCCCCCTCCGCCATCATGAACACCAGCACCGTCAACGTCAATTATCTATAAAAAACCGCAAAAAAAAACACGTTAGTTGTATGGAAGCCCCCCTTAATATTAAATTCCTTTTATTTTTTATTATTTGTTGTTATAGCGGCAACAGAAATACATCATCTGTAAAAATTTCAACTGTCTAGCTACCACGGTTCATGAGATACAGCCTGGTGACAGACAGACAGACGGAGGGACAGCGAAGTCTCAGTAATAGGGTCCCGTTTGGCACCCTTCGGGTACGGAACCCTAAAAAACATTTATTAGGACCTAATGCCGAATGCACAGATCGCTGCTCAAGTAAAGTATCGCTTAAATGTGTTCCTACGCTATCAGACAGACAGTAAAATTACTTTGAGTCTGTTAAACTTTTATAGGTAGGTACCTAATTTTGATGATCAGTGAATCCTAGAGTCAGTCAGTGACAAAACTATGATTATCTTGAAATTAACTTTGCATTAAATTTACGATCATATATTATTTTAATGCAGGATGTATCAAAAAACGTCTCTTGTATGGGGACCACCTTTAGTTTATAGAATCTCGTGTAGTTTATTATTTCAATCTGTAGCGGTAATAGGAATACACATTCTGTGAAAATTTCAATCCTCTAGCTATCACGGTTCGCCCCTGAGAGCCCACTGACGGACGGACTGACAGCGCAGGCTTAGTAATAGGGTCCCGTTTGGCATCCTTCGAGTGCGGCACCCTAAAAACGTTTGTAGTTCAGAGCTCTCTGTTGAATTTTGAAGAAACCAAATTGTGGTGTATGTACTTTACTGGCAAATCCGTCTTTTTAGGAATCTGTCCCCCTAGACAAGTTAAACGCTACGCTAGCGAAACGAAACGATAACTTTTTATGTATGCGATTTGACATTTGGCTTCGCTAAGGTGACGTCACGTAGCGATTCCAAATGTCAAATCGCATACATAAAAAGTTATCGTTTCGTTATCCTTAGCGTTTAACATTGTCTACAGGCACTGGTCTTATAGGAATAAATAAATTATTCGGGATGTCAAAGACAGCTAGCGCCATCTGTTGGGCACTTTAGGAAACAATATCCTATAGCGCCATCTGTACAAAATTGTTATAAACTAGACACACAACCAAACACGAAATAAAGGATTGTGCGATACGACTTTACTCTTTTCCTGTAATATCCTGAATCCTGAAATCTCTGGAATCACGGGATTAGAGGGCTTAATACATATCCACCAATAAATTTGTACATTATCAGGTAGTTTTAGTACCTAGATACTGCTCATAGTTACTGTTAAGGCATCTGATATAAAGAAAGAAATAAATATAACATCATTTTAAACCGGCCATAGAATGATGATACACGTAAGTACATACCCAGATGAACGTTAATAATATAAAAAGAAATGTAGTTCATTTCTTTGAAAATGTTCTACATCGATACGTCACGTCATAGGTACAAAACGCTAGTTTTATTCAACCTTCGTCTTCGACTATTAAAATAATATCAAAATAACAACATGGGCCATTTTTGCGTATAAAACATTTAATTTATACAAATATCGTGTACATGATAATAATAATTTAAGTAGTTATCAGCTACATGTCATAAAACCAAGAAACGTTACAGAGCGTTTCATTTTAAAATCTAGAGCAAAAACTAAGAACTAAGTTTACAAGTAATTCATATACATACATTTATTATTAGGAAAATAATAATAATAATAATAATGCTGGCAGAGAGTGACCTTGTTTATACGCGTGACGCAATTACCTGCCTCAAGTCAGAATAGTGACAAGAATTTTACTATCAAAAGTATTTTCAGTATCACAGAGTATGTTAGCACGAAAGCAACTCAAATATCTCTAGACAACCGTAATATCAGTCAGAAACACAAATACAATTAATATGAATACGAACATCGACACAGCGAAAGGGTCGAAATGATGTCAACGTCCAACACAGATGACGTTGACATCATTTTGTCATTTTAGCTGTTTTACAATGGGGCCAATTCTCTAGGGCACACTCACTAAAATTTATTTTTATTTATTTATTACACACATACATACTTGCGACATAACAGTTAAAACTAAATCGACAGACAGACAATAAATTAAAGGACAAAGAAACAGGTTATAACAATACAAACGTTACTTATTTATAACATAAACAAAAAGTGGCGACCTCTGCGAATCCCGTCAAAGAACACTGGAACAAGACATTACTTACTTTACTTGACATTGGCTTTGACGCTCTTACGCGGTTGCCATAGGTTCCATTTACAAACTCACTTTTGAATTACTTATTGAGTACATTAAAATATTCGAAAGTCAGTTCGAAAATGGAACTTCGGCAACCGCCTAAGAGCTGTAAGAGCTAATTTATTGTCAAGTAATTTTAGTGCGTGTGCCCTAGAGAATAGGGCCCAGTGTGTAGATTTTTTTGAGAATATCCGTGCTCACATACATCTGAAGCTGACTATCTCTGTATCGTATCTATTTATCATAGCTAGCTTTAGAAATTCAGCCTATAGTAATTCCGTGAGTCAGCCCTTACTTAATGACGACACATTTGCTATCGTTGTCTTACAGCTGTGACACAAAATGACATGCTCCTATCGTCGCCTGCCCCCGTGGACAAGATGCAAAACGCTATTATCGTTCGCACGAAACGCTAAGAATATGTATGCGATTTGACGTTTGGTCAGTCACGCTACGCTAGCGTCATCAAATGTCAAATCGCATACATTTTGAGTTTTCGTAGCGTTATTAACTTTGTCTAGGCCTACTCTCTCTCTCTCTCTTTCTTTCGACTTGTATCTATTGTCTCTATCATAGGGGGGGGGGGGTGGGGGGGGGGTAGAGGTTCAGTTTGACAAGAAAGAGTAAAACATAAATAATAGCAACATAAGTGACAGACATATTAGAGCACTATTGCGTGTTTTGATATACAAACCAAATATGGCATTATAGAAACCACGCAGTGGTCTGTAAATGTTGCCATCATTATTTTAAGTTCTACTCTTTTACGTCGCACTGTACAGTTGTATTCTAGTTTTGTCCGGTAACCGGTAAC